>CAUYQU010001531.1:0-27187 GCA_963574635.1 Cheracebus regulus
AAAACAAGCCTTGAGCTTCTCAATTCTAACACCTGAAGCATTTCCTGAACAACAGTGTCTCTCTCTAGCTGTTAGCCCAGCACACATGGCTGCCAGGGATGGAGGATCCCTCAGCAGCTTTGCCTCGCAGCTTTGCAACCCCACACTCTCAGGTTCAAGGCTGCTTCTGCTTTTCTTTCTCCTTTTCTTTCTCTCTTTCTTTTTTGGAAACAGGTTCTCACTCTGATGCCCAGGGTGGAGTACAGTGACATGATCATAGTTCCCTTCAGTCTTGAGCTCCTGGGCTCAAGTGATTCTCCTGCCTCAGCCTTCTGACTAGCTGGGACTACAGGCACATGTCACCATGCCTGGCTAATTTTTTTTATTTTTTGTAGAAATGTGGTCTTGCTATGGTGTCCAGGCTGGTCTCAGACTCCTGTCTTGCTACGGTGCCCAGGCTGTTCTTGAACTCCTGGCCTTAAGCAAGCCTCCCACCTTGTCCTCCCAAAGCGTTGGGATTACTGACATAAGCCACCTTGCCCAGCCACATACACCTTCTCTTTGAAGAGAGAATTCAAATACCTCCTAAGCACTTCCCTTTGAAAAGCTTCCCTCCTAACTCTCCAGCAAATTTGATTCATCTGTAGGCAATGGGCTTTATGCTATTCATTGTTATAAAAGTCTTGCTTTAGCATTACTATTGAAGAGAAAAGCACTGAACTTTGGCTTTTTGTATTTAAACTCTTTTTTAGGATCCTTGAGCTCAGTGAAAGGAAACCTGAAGTCAACCTGGCTACCTTGTCTTTTTGGGAACTCAGAGCAGACCCTCAACCAGGAGTCTAGGGAAAGTAGTTTATCTGCAAGGACAGGAGAGAAGCAGGGTAGTGGGACAGGGAAAAGAAGGAACCAACAAAAGGTATGTGCTGTGGATTGAATGCTTACGTCCCCCCTAAATTCATCTGTGCACGCCCTAATCCCAACATGATAGTATTAGGAGGTGGGCTTTTTGGGAAGTGACTAAGTCATAAAGGCAAATCCCTCATGATGGGTTAGTGTCCTTATAAGAAGAGACGTGACACATGAGAGCTTGCTTCTCTCTCCCCTGTGAGGACAGAACCAAAAGGGCCATCTGTGAACCAGAAAGAAAGTGAGCTCTTACCAGGAACCAAATCGATCAGCACCTTGATAGTGGACTTCCGGACCCCCACAACCATGAAAAATAAATGTCTGTGGCCTAAGCCCCCTAGTTCATGGGATTTTTGCTATAGCAGTCCACGCTAAGACAGAATGCTGTTAAGCATTTTACCATTGAAGGTAACCAGTGCTCAGTGAATCTGGGGGGCTCTGAGAGACTTTCGAGAACATGTGTCTCCCATAGGGAGAGAGGGAGCTGGGGTGTCTATCCACGGACTCAGATCAGCGGGGCTGGATGGGGTATTAATTTGCTGGTACTCTGGCTTGCTGAAGCTCATGAGTTAATCAGGGAAAGGCCCAGAGATGCAGATGCTGGCTGCAAGGGCAAGGGCTGAGGAGGCGGGAAGGCCACTGTTATGTCTGCCGAACTTCCCCATCACCAACTCATCATGACATGCAGTCGATTTTCCTTTCTAAGAATTTGCAAGACATGTAGTCCAAAAGCTTTCTAAATTCCCTGCTGTCATTCTGCAGCATCATCTCCTAACTGAGACTGGCAGGTGTGTGTGTGTGTCTATATATGTGTGCAATATATGCCTCTTTCTCACATATGCAATGAGTTGTATAATACAAGTCAGGCAAATATCACATGGCGTTTGTCTGGAAAGCTCCTTCTCCCCAGAGGCCCTTCCTTCCCACTTCAGACAGGTACCTCCTACTCTTCCTTCCCATCTTAGCTCAGTCATCACTTCCTTGGGAAGTCTTGCTATCCTTCCTGGCTGGGCTCATTCTTGTTAATATATGCTCTCAGCACAACATATGTCTCTCTTTTGCAGTACTTATTGGTGCTGTGATTTTTGTTTTTATATTCCCTGGATAGTTTTTTGTAACCTCTTGTTACATCATAGATGACCCTTAATATCAGGAGACATGCAGGCGTTTTGATTTTCCTTTATAGGGGTGTGAGGGAGGAAGCAGAAAGTAGAAAGATAAAACTGGAGATGATCATGTTGTAGAAAACCAGGGAAATTGCTGATGGGTGTATTTATCCACATACATGAGCGATATATGTCTGCTGCCTTTGTCACGTATGCAGTGTATGTGTAGGTGAGTCCTCAGATGACTATTATAATATGGCTGTGTGAGTGCCATGGGGTGGGGCACCATAATGCAAAATGTGCTTATCTGTCATGGATTTCATTATTTTAGAAAGCACGGCCCCAAACCATTGAACTGAGGAATTTCATTCTGCTTGCATTTACTACCTTGTTCTTCTCAATTTTATCTCTTTTCTCCTCACTCCTGGCTACCTTCTATCCTAGAACATCTTTACAATAAACTAATACTTTGATATGCAAAAACTGTGACACTGATTAGGAATCCTGCTTTTCTTCTGTGTAATTAGATAAACATACATTTATTTGGGTTGCAGGACACAATACATCCCATCTTTCCAAAAGCAGACTGGCAGTGAGGGGTACCCACACATGCTCCTGAGCACCCACCACTCCAAGTGAATAGACGTCACTGGAAGACTTGAGCCGAGCAGTGGACTGCTCTACTGCAGGATTTAAGAAGAGCACCTGCGTTGAGACTGTAACATAGGGAAGAAGGGGGGAAGCAAGAAGACCCCTTAGGAAGCTAGTGCAGGATGGTGCTTAGAACAGGTTGTAGCTGGAGAGGTCACCAAAAGTGGCCCCATTATGGTGGTATTTTGGAGGACAGTTGCTTCAGGATATATATTAGAAAATGCATGAGAAGCTTACTGGCGAGGTGAGCCCTGTTCTTACTAATGGGCAGGGGAAATTGAGGCTGGGGTTGAGAACATCCACGGGACATTAGGAGACCTGGGGTCCAGTCCCAGTTCAGCTCTTACCCAAGATTTTGGTGACATGATTTGAGTCAAAACAATGGATTGCTTTGAATTTCAGTTTTCTTTTCTATAAGATGAGTGAGGTCACTTTGACTTCAAAAGCCCCATGGTTCTTTCTCATTAGTAGCGTCATGAATAAGGCCAAACCTGCCTTGAAATGTGTCACCACTACTGGGAGTATCTGCAGCGGCAGAACAGCGCTGTCCCTGCAGCCTTCCAGAGCAACTCTACACCAATAAATTGGAAAACCTAGAAGAAATCGATGAATTCCTAGAAACATATACCCTATCAATATTTAAAACATGAAGAAATACAAAACCCGAATGGACCAATGACAAGTAACGAAGTAACAAGATATAATAGAAGTGGCAGTGAAAAGTTTGCAGGGGCCGGGTGCGATGGCTCACGCCTGTAATCCCAGCACTTTGGAAGGCTGAGGTGGGCAGATCACTTGAGGCCTGGAGTTCCAGAAGAGCCTGGCCAGCATGGTGAAAGCCCATCTTTACTAAAAATGCCACAGGAAAAAAAAATTAGCTGGGCATGGTGGTGCTCGCCTGTAATCCCAGCTACTCAGGAGGCTGAAGCACCAGAATCATTTGAACCTGGGAGACGGAGGTTGCAGTAAGCCAAGATCACCCCACTGTACTCCACCCTGGGCAATAGAGCAAGACTCTGTCTCAAAAAAAAAGTTTGTAGAAGTAAAACATTAGCCATACAAAGCCCATATTTAGTCTTAGCTATTGTTAAAGACCCCAGTTCTGGGGAAGGAAAAGGAATAGAGAAGAGGCAAAGGGAATATGGGAATAGGGACCCTCTAATACCATGTCTTACAAAGAGGAAGATAAGAGATCACATCTGTGGTGGATGGAACAAGAAATTGAGATTGAAGAATGTTTGTTGACATACAAAGGCTACCAACAGAAGAAAGGAATAGAGGGAAAACCCTCCTGCAGAGAGAGTGGAGGGAGACAGGTTGTGGTGTAAGTGAGCAAAATTCTTGTGGGTTGATAAACAAAGAAAGCTATGTCAAAGTCTATGATTTAGAGGAGTATTGGTGGCCACATGGGTAACCACAACTGGAATAGGTCAAAGTTATTGTCTCTGCGGAGTGGGCTGGGCCCTGGGCTTTTCCAAACCTACACAGAGCTCTGAGAGTTGCAAAGAATGATAAAAGAGATCATCCCAGCTAATATCCGTGAGTACCCACTGGCCACCAGGAATGGTACTATGTACTTTCCATGGCATTACATCCTGAGAAACCCAATATAATTTGAAAATGTTGTAAATCAAAAATACAGTTCATACACCTAACCTACTGGACATCACACCTTAGCCTAGCCTACCTTAAACGTGCCCAGAAAACTTACATTAATCTATAGTCAGGCAAAATCCTCTAACACAAAGCCTATTTTGTAATAAAGCCTTGCATATCTCATGTACCTTGTTGAATACAGTACACTGTAGAGCACAGCATCGGTGGTTTGCCCTCGTGGTCGCTTGGCTGGCTGGGAGCTGTGGCTTGCTACTGCTGCTCAGCAGTGTGAGAGGGCATTGTATTGCACAGAGTAGCCCAGGAAAAGACCAAATTGCAAAGTATCGTAAAGTCAAAAAATCATGTCAGTTACCATCTGTATTCACTTACTTCATCCTTTTCCAACCCTATGAGGTAGATATTACAGGCCCACACTCCCTTTTTGGAAACTCTTAGGGGCAAGATAGATTTCAGAATGCAGAATTTTTCCAATTTTAGAATGGAAACAGGATGCATATATTATATTATATGTTACCCAAGTCCCCCAGCAGAGTCTGGGGCAGCACTTCAGCCACACATAATAGATGGGGATTGAAACATACGGTATTTATAGTCACTGGGATAAATAAAGAAAATAAATAGCCTCTCACTGGATCCGGTAGGTTTTTCCTGCAGACTGTCAGTTTCCAAACTCTTTGGATTTCAAAATCATAAAACTGTGCCTCAAAGCATTAAAGAAACTGATGACTAACAGAAATTCTTGAACTTCTTTTACAGGAAAGCAGATAGGAAAATATCTTATTGAAGTCCCTCTCACTTACAAAGCAACAAAGTTGGCTGAAACCAGTGTGTACAATATGGCTGACTGGAATCTGTGCAGAATGAGCCTTTTGATGTCACAGCCCAAATTCCCACCACGTTTCACACTAAACCCTCCCCAGATTTACACATGTGACCCATGAAGAGGCATGATGAGATAACTTTGCATGCCCAGTAGACTTTCCAAACTTCCCCTTTTTCTTCACCAATCACTAACCAATCCCAAACCCTTCCCCAGGCATTCCTCCCCTAAATACACAGCTTTATAGTCAGTATGTGGAAAGAGATTTGAGCCTGTCTCCTGTCTTCTTACCCAGCTGCCTTACAATACATCTTTCTGTCTAAAATAAAGTGCTTCAGTGTTTGGCTTTCTGATGCATGCAGGCAAATGGACCCAGTTTGGTCTGATAAAAATCACAGGTGAGGAATTAAAAGATAGTGATACTCCCATTTTACAGGTTATAAAATGGAGGTACAGAGAGGTTATGCAAACCAAGGTCATGATCACAGTTAGAAAAGGAATGGAGATTTGAGTCCAGGCAAGCCAATTCCACAGCTCACAGTCCCTAAGCTCTGATTTCACTCAAAATAAAACAAAAATCAAAAAGAAAACAGCTGAATTAACATTTACAAATATTTTATCAAATGCCTACAAAACATATCATTATGTGAACCTCCTTAATTATTAAATTCAATATGCATGAAAATTTTAATACATTGAAAACAATTTGTAGATTTTTTTCACTTTGCAATAATCCCCTAATAGGTATCATGATTTCTGAGTCACTTGAAGATAAATAATCTGAAATGTAGAATTATAAGCTTCTAAAAAATATTTTAGAGCCAAAAATTATACTTAATAGCGATTAGGGTACATTTTAATATTTCTGATACAATACATGTTAGGAATTCCAAAAGTAATTATACCTAAAATCTATAAATGTCTTAAAACTTCTTTTGGAAAAAGTGAGACAGAAAAAAATTATCTTTGATTATGAATTCTTTATTCTATTTTCAAACTATATATTATATTGATTTTTTCTTTTTTAATTTTTTAAATTTATTTTTATTTATTTATTTTTTTGAGATGGACTTTTGCTCTTGTTGCCCAGGCTGGAGTACAATGGCGCAATCTCGGCTCACCACAACCTCCACCCTCTGGGTTGAGGTGATTCTCCTGTCATAGCCTCCTGAGTAGCTGGGATTATAGGCATGCACCACCACATCCAGCTAATTTTGTGTTTTTATTATAGATGGGGTTTCTGCATGTCAGTCAGCCTGGTCTTGAACTCCAGACCTCAGGTGATTCATCACCCACCTCAGCCTCCCAAAGTGCTGGGATTACAGGTGTGAGCCACCACATCAACCTACACTGATTTTTTTAAACATGACAAAACCCTACAGCAGAAAGCAGAATTGTGGTTGCCAGAAGCCAGTTGGGGGGAAATGGGAAGGTGTTGGTCCAAGGGTATAAAGCTTCAGCTATGCAGAGTGAATGAATTCTGGAGACCTAATGTACAACATGAATCTATAGTTACCAATACTGTTTTCTATACTCCAAATTTGCTTAAGAAGGTAGAGCTTAAGTGTCCTAACTTAACAAACAATGAAACCAAATAGTAACTATGTGAGGTGATGAGTGCATTAATTAGCCTGATGTGATCATCATTTCACAATGTGTATGTCCCTCAAAACATCATATTGAACACTTTAAATTTCTACAATATTTATTTGTCAATCATGCCTCAATAAAGCTGGTGGGGAAAGTATATTAAAGGAATTACAAACTTTGAAAAATGAAACAGAATAGAGAACCCAGAAATAAATTCATGTATTTACAACCAACTCATTTTTGACAAAGTTGCCAAGAACATACACTGGGAAAAGAATAGTCTTTTCAATAAATGATTCTGGAAAAACTGGATATCCTTATGTAGGAGAATGAAAATAGACCACTTTCTCACTGTGTGCAAAAATTAAATCAAAATGGATTAAAGACTTAGGAGTAAGACCCAAAACTATAAAACTACTAGAAGAAAATATTGGAGAAACACTACAGGACATTGGCCAGGCAAAGACTTTTTGAGTAAGATCTCAAAAGCACAAGCAACCAAAGCAAAAATACACAAGTGAAGTTACTTCAATCTAAAAAGCTTCTGCACAGCAAAGGAAACAGCAGAATAAAGAGACAAATTATAGAATGGGAGAAAATATTTGCAAACTGTCCATTTGAAAAGGGACAGTTAGTCAGATATTAATAACCAGAATCTAATGGCAGGGCATGGTGGCTCATGTCTGTAATCCCAGCACTTTGGGAAGCCAAGGCGGGTGGATCACTTGAGGCCAAGAGTTCAAGACCAGCCTGGTCAACATGGCAAAGCCCCGTCTCTACCGAAAATACAAAAATTAGCCAGGTGTGGTGGCATGTGCCTGTCGTCTCAGCTACTCAGGAGGCTGAGGCAGGAGAATCACTTGAACTCAGGAAGCAGAGGTTGCAGTGAGCCAAGATTACACCACTGCACTCCAGCCTGGCCGACAGAGCAAGACTCCACCTAAAAAAAAAACAAAACTAAACTAAACAAACAGAGTATAAAAGGAACTCAAACAATTCAATAGTAAAAAAAATCAAATAATTTAATTTAAAAATGTGCAGAAGATTTGAATAGACATCTTTCAAAAGAAGACATAAAAATAACCAACAGGTATATGAAAAATTGGTCAACATGACTAATCATCAGGGAAATGCAAATCAAAGCCACAGTGAAGTATCATCTCATCTCATTTAAAATGGCTATTACCAAAAAGACAGGGAAAAAAAGATGTTGGCAAGGATGTGGAGAAAAAGGAATGCTTGTACACTGTTGGTGGAAAGTCACTATGAAGAACAGTATGAAAGGTCTTCAGAAACTTAAACCAGAACTGCCATGTGATCCAGCAATCCCAGTACTGGGTATATATCCCAAAGAAAAGAGTATATTGAAGAGATATCTGCACGCTCATGTTTATTGTAGCATTATTCACAATAGCCAAACTACGGAAACCCTAGAGTCCATCAATGAATGAATAGATTCAAAAATGTGGTGTATATACACAGTGGAATATTATTACTATGGAATACTATTCAGCCATAAAAAAAAAGAGTGAAATGCTGTCATTTGTTGCAACATGGATGGAACTGGAGGACATTATGTTAAGTGAAATAAGCCAACCACAGAAAGACAAATATCACATATTCTGACTCATATTTGGAAGCTAAAAAAGTTAATCTTGTGGTAGAGAGTAGAACAATGGTTACCAGAGGCTGGGGTGGTTGGGGCGGGGAGATGAAGAGAGGTTGGTTACTGGATACAAACATCCAATTAAATAGAAGGAATAAGCTCTAGTGTTCAATAGGACAGTAGGGTGACTGTAGTTCACAGCAATATAGTGTATATTTCAAAAAGCTAGAAGAGAAGCTTTGGAATGTTCCCAACACAAAGAAGTGAAAATTGTTTGAGGGGACAGATACCCAATTACCCTGGTTTGATCATTACATATTGTATGTATCAAAATACCACAGGTACCCCATAAATATGTACAACTATTATGTAGCAACTTAAAATATGAGAAAACTCTAGCCTTCATATATTCCATGATGACTCAGAATTACAACTCTGTTAATTAGAATAAATATTTTACAGTCTATTTTAATAAAATATGTATTAACTGCTTTATTGAATAACACACTGAATCTGAATGAAATCACACAACAGCTGATCTGTGCTGTCTGTGGGGAAAAAATGATTTAAGAATTTTTGTTTCTTTCTGCAAACATCCTGGTCACAATAGTAACAGTGAGCTTCAGATTTGTGTAGTCACTCATTTGTCTTTCTAATCAGCCTTAACTGCAGGCCTACAGCAGGTGGAGTGAGTCTTGGTTTTAGAATATAAACCAGCATGTCTCTAGTAAATTAACTCTATAAATACTGGGAAAATTAACTCTTGCTGTCTGACAGCATATTGTCTGGTTTCAAAGTAGAACTTGACTATTCCTATCATGGTACGAATGGAGCAATGTTAATGTGTCCAGTTTGTTTTAAATAATTTGAAACCCACACACGAAAACAATTTCATGGGTGATGGCATAGAAGCCACCTAAGGGTGTATGTATGAGAGAAATCTGGGGGTCTTCCTTGGCACCTCCCTTTCGCATTGAATCTATCCGAAGAGCCACGTGTCCCTTCCCACCTCTGGTCACATCACGCCCCTGCCTCAAGCTTTTTGCCTTCACATTGTGTCTGGAATAAAGCTAAACCCCTCAAGAGGCCCGTGAAAGCCCTGCAGAACCTTGGTCCTGGCCTCAGCTTTCTCCCTGTGCTCAGAGCACACAGCCACCATGGCTTCCCCACATTCATGGCTCTCCTTCAGGCCTCAGTTTACCAAGTACTGCCCCTGAGGGGCTGCCCAAACCCCACCCTTCAGCTAAACTAGTTTCCCTTCTCAGCCTACACTGTCTCTTTGCTAAGCCACATATGGGAGAATCTCTGCTTCTTGGGTTGTAAACACCTCATTTAGAGATGCATTTCTGGACAGCCGCGGCGGTTCACACCTGAAATCCCAGCACTTTGGGAGGCCGAGGCAGGTGGATCACCTAAGGTCAGGAGTTCGTGACCAGCCTGACCAATATGGTGAAACCCTGTCTCAACTAAATATACAAAAATTATCTGGGTGTAGTGACAGGCACCTGCAGTCCCAGCTACTCGGGAGTCTAAGACAGGAGAATTGCTTGAACCTGGGAGGCAGAGGTTGCAGTGAGCCGGGATGGCGCCCTGCATACCAGCCTGGGCAACAGAGCGAGACTCTGCCACAAAAAAAAAAAAAAAGAAAAAAGAAAAGAGAGAGATACATTTCTAATAAAATATTACTGTTTCCATTTATTTTAAAATGTATACCAAAATCTATGATGTATTTACACTGGTCCGAATGGCTGCATCCTGGCAATCATTATGACAACAAATGAAATCAAACAAATTCAACTTTCATATATTGTTTTCACAGAGGCTCACCATAAAAAGACTCTCCACATAAAATATATTTTATTAGGATACAATTCTGTGGGGCAAATGGATTGGAAATGTGAGGCCAAAAGGGAAAGGCATTACATTTCAGAGTACTAATTAACAGCTTGTTAGTGTGCTTTTGTAAAGGATGAAATCTAAACCTCAATGCATTTAGATTCCATTGGTACATTTAAGACAGTGATGCTACAGCTTACTTTTAAAAAAGAAGATTTACAATGCTGGAGATAGAATCCTTTGCAACTATTCAACAAGATGAGAAATGAGAGGAGACATGGAAGAGCAAAAGTCTATCAGAGACTCCTGGGCTGTGAGATGTCCTTTTGGGGGTGGCTTCCAGCTTTATCTGAGCTCTCTGCCAGTGGGAGCCCCCACCCAGGGCAGCTGTGCCCCCAGCTCAGCAGGGGTACTCCCCACCCAAATCTGCTTGGGTGGAACATCCCTGCTTGGCTTAGCGCCAGCCCCAGCACCCACACTCTCCCAGCCTCCGAGTCCCTCCATGTGGCCCTGTAGGAAGTCTGGGTCCCTTCTACCTCCTCAACCCCACAGCATGCTGCCTGTGGAGCCCACAGGACCGGTGGCAGTGGCCCTTGTGTGACGTGGCTGCGCATGTTGTCTTTCCAGGCACACGGCCACCCCGGGACACACATCAAGCTGTTGAGAGCCTTCCTTACAGGGCCCACAGCGGCTCCCAGGGCCTCAGGCTCCACCTATGCCAACGCCCTGCACTGAGATCAAGGGGCCTTGAGAGTTCCTAGAGGCCCACCTCCAGCAGGAGACCAGGGCAGGTCTCTCATGACAAGCCCGCACTCCTAAGAGGGCCTAGAATGTGCACATTCTCTGTGTGTGTAATGTATGTGTGTATGCTTTGTATATGTGTATTTATGTGTTTTATATGTGTGTTTTGTATGTATATTTTGTGTGTGTGTGTTTATGTGGGTTTGTATAACTCATATGTATATGTTGAGTGTGTATATGTTTTGTATGTGTTTTTAATGTGTATGTGTATGTTTGGTGTGTGCATGTTTTGCATGTGTATAATTTTTGTGTCTTGTCTGTATGTTTTGTACATACGTTTAATATGTGGTTTTGGGTATGTGTTTATGTGTTGTGTGTATGTGTGTGTATGTTTTGCATGTGTGTATGACTGTGTGTGGGTGTGTATTGTGTGTGTTTATGTGTGTTTGTGTGTGCATGCGTGTTGAGGAGAATTGGGGCATTCTGCCTTCTATCTTGCTCTCAGCTCTAAGCCCTAACTTCTAACTCCGACACCAGGCAGCTCACATTCCTTGAAACACCTTAATTCTCTTTATCACAATTGTCAACTGTGTGTGTAATTTATTTATATATCAGTTTGTCTGATGTACTTCCCCCAGTTGCTCCAGCAATGGATGGATGAGTGAGTGGATGGACGGATGGATGGATGGATGGATGTGGGGTTGGGTGGGTGGATGGATGGATGGATGGATGGGTGGATGGGTGGATGGGTGGATGAGGGGGTGGATGGATGCGGGGGTGGATGGTTGGGCGAGTGGATGGATGAAACCTGCATAAGTCTGTATATAGATACAACATGATTTTGTACCTTTTATTTATCAAACCAGTCATTGGTGAGGAGATAAATTTTAATATCATTCTCACCACTTAACAAGTATTAAGCACCACTCAGTCTAGACTACTTTTATGACATCGAAAGTAACGACTTTCACTTCCATGTCTCTGCTTTAGAAAATTGTAGCAGAAATGAAAAAGAGCCAGTTATTCTCGTTTTTAAGAATTTTTAAATGATATGCCAAAATTAACACATTGCAGTAAATGAGAATTTGCATGTTTTTCTATACGACTTCATATTTTCGGCACTTATCTTTTTCACCATGTGTCTCTAAAGAAATTCAGACCCATTCTTCTCACCATGCTTCTCAGCCATAGGCCTAATGACGCACACCTGTCTAGATGATACCAAACATTTCTTGTGGGATAGGGATAAATATTGAGCAACTGTGAACTGTTGACACAGAACCCTGATACTGGATGCCTAGAGTGCCCCCACTGTGATCTTCATGGCTAGGACCATCAGCAAAGCTTATAGTGAGCAGTCTCCAAATCTGTGTGTAAGAGAAAAATGAGTATGGATTTCCTTGGAAATATTTTTTTTCTTTCTCTCTGTAAGATAACGGTATAATACCAACCAGGATAAGTTGGCCTGTCCAAGAGGATCAAGTATAAAAGATGTAAAATAATCTATTGCATATTTCATTTGTTTATGTTCCCCAAAACTAGCATAAAGGACAGATCTCAAAGAGGCCACTTTTTGTGGAACTTGTACACATATTATATCATACCTGATGGAGATTCACATGCTAAAACAATTATGGCTTTAATGAAAAGAGAGAAAAATGACTTACCCTTGAGTCACACTCTGGATTCAATTTTGCTTGTAGCAAAATAGATTTAAAAGATGTGATTGGCATTCTGAAATAGGGAAGTCAACAGTGTGTTCACTCAGAAGTAAATGAATTCACACTGGTGTCCCAGATCTGATTACTTATGGAACCAAGTGTCCTTCCAGTCTCACAAGAGAGCAGCAGACTCTGTGGCTCTCTACAGAATTCATCTCTGCATTCAGTTCAGCAGTGTTAACTGAGAATCTACTCAGTGTCCAGGGGATGTTTGCAATGTCAGTGCAGCAGAAAACCTTTACCATTCGTGGAGCCTTCCTTTTAGTTGGGGAGGGAGGACAAATAACAATAATGACCATAACAAATAAAAATGCACTTGAGGTATTATGTTAGAAGGTGATAAATGTTAGGATCACCTTTTTTCAAAAGTAGGCCAGAGAAATTAGGCACAGGGGCAGATGTGGATTGTAACTATTTAAAAATGGTTAGAATGGGCTTCAAGGTGACATCATCTGAGTGGCAGCTTGTATGAGGTGAGCCAGCTTGCATGGATACCAGAGGGAAGAATGTTCCAGGCAGAGGTAACGGCCAGTGCAAAAGCACTAAAACTGAAGGCAAGGGCAACCCGAGACGAGGGACCGAGACAGGATGCTAGAATCAGTGGATTGCAGGTCCTGGTGAGGTCAAAGGGTTTCTGGAATGTTTGAGGCACCAGAATGAAAAAGCAGGAGAGACAGGAAGAAGTTCATGAGCCTGACCTCTGCATGAAAAAAAAAATGCCAGGCTTTGTCAGGATGCAACTACATTCTGTCCACCTCCTCTGCTTTGGCAGTGGGAAGTCAGGATGTGCAGTTCTGCTTGGTTTGCATTACTGGCTGCTTATGCAGGAGCCCATAACGATGACCTATGCATCACCTCTTCCCTTTGGGAGAGAACAGCAAGTTCCTGCAGCCCAAGGTACAGGACACTGCCTGGCTAACCACCTCAGGGAAGGCCTGTTGACTCTGAGCAGCAGCTCACCTTGACGCAAGAGCACTGAGCTTCGCTGACAAAAACAAGCAGGTGTGCTGCTGATCAAAACAAAACAAAATGAAGCCTCAGTGTGAGCAGCCAAAGGGTGAAACTGACATCCATGTCTTTTATCAGGAAACATTCTGAATAAATGCATGACTTTCTGGAGTGTGTTTTACCAGTACTTCCAGATCCTGGAAGGGTAAGTCATTTTCCTCTCTTTTCATTAAAGCCATAATTGTTTTAGCATGTGAATCTCCATCAGGTATGATACAATATGTGAAAACAATACATTTCAATCACTACTTTTTTAAACAAGTCTTCTCACTGAAAATGTTATGGGCCCTGCTCCACGCCAAAAAAAAAAAAAAAAAAAAAGATACCTGTAATTATCACAAATTATCGCAACAACCCATGCTTTTCAAAATGATTTAATCAGGGCATATTTTAAAGCCTTGGTCTTGGCTGTTTGTTTGAATTCATGAAATGAGGCTACTCTGTTGGACATGGGAACCCCTCAAATTAAGATTCTGTGGTTAATAGCATAGGCTCTCAGCGTGTCCCCTGCTGTCGGTTTTGCAAGTTTCTGATGTCCTTTAAATTGCTCTACCAGGCCGACAAACCATCATTCCTGGGGAATATTTGCCTTCACATGGTCAGAAAAGATAGAGTCAGAGAGATCTGATTTTCAGGTATTTTTTTTAAACCAAATGCTACAGATTTAGGGACAATTTTTTAAATTCTTTGAGCTTTGGACCTTTCACTACTTGAAAATGTGCTTCATGTTTTAATATCGTTTTAGGAGACATTTTCAAATGTCTTGATTTGGTCTCATTTTAAGTTCTGATATTCCAATATCAAGAGTTTTGTGCCCATTTTTCATGTGAAGTTGTCCCTCTCGTCTTTTGGCATTTGATCCTGGAGATCAGAAAATTTAAGTTTATGAGTCAACATATCAGCTCCTAGATTGATATTTGGTCACACTAACCTTGGGAAGATTCCTGTGACAACAGAAGTGAAATGGCCTTTATCTTTTTGACAATCTCACCTGATTTATATATATATATATATAAATTTTATATATATATATATATATATAGGCCTTCAAAGTGGATATCCAGACTTAAGAATGCTGAGTGAATTTTGACCTTCAAATTTTTAGATCAAATCAGTCCAACACTTCTCCATCATCCATGGAATTATTAAAGTATAGAAGATAATCCTTCTAGCTTATCGAGGCTAAAATGCCATCCATTGAAAATGACTACATGTATATATATGTGTGTGTGTGTGTGTGTGTGTGTGTGTGTGAACTCAAAACTACATATTAAGCGTGGGTAGAAAAAAAGTTTTTAGATTGAGAGTAGTTATATATGAAACTGCCCATGGCATGCTCTCTCTCTTACACTCCAAGTTTCACCAGTCTTGTACCTTGTAAAGCAGAAACATGTGGCTTTCTCCCCCTAGAAATCAGAAATCCCATTTTGAACAAAACAGTTACAGTTCCAAATACTCTGTGTCACTTGACATTGTCCCAAAGCAACTATCAGAGTATTTTCGTTTTGCCCACACCCCTGACATCTGCTTTTCCAATTAGTTTTCACTTCTATTTTGCCTTCCTCATTGAGTGCAGGTGCTCACACAACAGGTGCTGTCTAATATTGTGCTTCACAGAGCATCTCTTTTCACACGTTATCCATGAATGTGGAGTTATTTTGACTATGACATCCTCGGTAGTTGAACACAGCTGACTCACACTGGGAGGAGGATGTTTTGTGGTTCCCATAATTTCATCCCTCAAAGATTTCTAAAGTGCATTCTCACCAAATGATCTATTCTGGAGGACACAGAGTTTGTCCTGATCTCAGTTGAGAGCCATCCTGACAGCAGGTATTTCATGGTAGGCTCTCCTAGGCTTGGTAGGCACGTCAAAGAGGTTTTGTTTAACTGCATCTTTATGAAGATATGGGCTGAGAGTCAACCTCTCTGCCCTCCCCATTGCACCCTGTTGTCCAATCTTGGCCCTAAGTAATACACAAAGAAGTGGAGATTTGGCAATTAGCCAGTTGATTTGATTAATATAGACAGGTTACCTAAATGCGAATGGATTTTTTTAGACACTAAGCCACTCCACCTTGCTAGTCGTGTACATTTATCAAATTAAGTGGAACAATGCCAAGACTCTACTTCATGTTGTGCTGTGAAGGTACAGCCCAAGAAATGGACCAGATCCTGGGTTACCTGAGGTCTGCAGCAAGGATTGAACGATGATTTCAATTCTTGGTCCATACTTAAAATTAGGGCATTATTTTTGGAATTTCGTCTTTTTATTTTTTGCCCAAACCTTTCAAACTGAATCTTAGTTGTGAAATCCCTTATACAAATGGAATTTTATTATTTTGTTTTGGGGTTTTTTTTGAGATAAAGTTTTACTCCGTCGCCCAGGCTGGAGTGCAGTGGCACGATCTCAGCTAGAATTAGAGTCATGTGCCACTACGCCTGGCTAATTTTCGTATTTTTATTTTTTAAGTAGAGACGAGGTTTCGCCATGTTGGCTAGGCTGGTCTCGAACTCCTGACCTCAAGTGAACCACCTGCCTAAAGGAGGTGGAGGACAACAGGTGTGAACCACCTGCCTCAGCCCCCCAAAGGAGGCTGGGCTAACAGGCATGAGCCACTGTGCTCGACCACAAATGGAATTTTAGAGAGTAGCCCAAGAGGTTAATGGAGCTGCTCTGATTAGCCACAGACAAAACTCCCCCATCCCCACAGCCTCCTCCGAAAAGTGCATTTTGAAATGCACTGATTTACACAAAATTTATCATTGACCAAATCCAGTCAAGCAGTTTGTGTGAGTCAGAAAAAACAAGAAGGAAAATAGATGGTGCACTCAAATAAGGATAATGGGAGGAGGTTTTATTTACAAAGAGACCCTTTTTGAAGCCATGGTGAAGGGTAGAGAGCCATGAGGGGTGAGCACAGGAATTCAGGCCAACAGCCGGAAGACTGCCATCCAGCTCCCACCCCCAGGCCTTGCAGGAAGAGGGCAGGGAGACATCACAGAGCATGGGAGGGGAGAGAGTGGTAAAGAGCAGGCCACTTTGAGAGGACCATCGTGCCTTTTCATTAAGGTTGTGAGAACCAGGAAATAAATATACCGACCCCTCTCCTGCGCCTTCCTTCCAGTCCCCAGCTGGGCTCCTTATTGGCTAAACCCAACCAGATGCCAGAGGGCACAGAACTCATTGATGCAACCTGGACAGGTCAACTTTATGGGGAACTAGCAGAATGACGTAGAGATGGGGCTGGGGAACCCACTTGTCTTCACTCTGTCTAGCTCTTCCTTCCCACTCGCCTGGCATACTCTCATGAAGATCAGTAGGCTTTCAGCACTGAGTTATTTCAATGGCTTCACAACAGGCCTCCCCATTTCCATCAAACCAGATACCATTGTGGATGGTATGATAGTATATGATCGTCTTCAAACATCATGAAAGGACAAAGTTGCAAAGCTCCTTAAGATGTTCTGGTTTATCTCACTTCTGATACTTGAACCTTACTAGAACATCTCCATGTGTTATTGCAAAGCCAACACTTAAATCCCTCTTCACCCCAACAGAAGCCCATGCCAGCATCGCAAAACTCGAGAGTTTGGTAGGTCCCCTAATGTTGAGCTAAAGTCTACTTCTCAGAACTTCTTTTTATTGTTCTTTTTATAGAAATGCAGAGAAAAGTCAATTCTCTTTTTCACACAAGAGCCATTTGCCCATCCATCCTAATACCCAGATAACCAGATATCCAGCAGCCACTCGCCTGGATATTCCTGCCTGCCCTTCTGCGGAGTAAATCCGAGTCACGTCCCTGCAGTAGCCCTGCATTCTGCAAACAGGCCGGCTGATTGCTTATGGCTTTGAATTGATGTTCTTGGCACACAGAAAGCCCACAACAGATATTCCTTAATAAACAAATATATCCTGTAAGTGATTTCTTCTCTGTGATACCCTCCTATTTCAATTATTTAGGAAGCTAAGTAATATGCAACTGCAGCCTTAGGCTCCTGCTGTTCTATTAAACACCAGGACTTGTTTTCCTTTAGTGTTACTCTGAACTCCAGTGAATAAGCTTTTCTAAATCAAATCAAAGAATAGAATCTTAGATTGAGGGGGTATTCGCCAGACTGGGTGGCTTAAATGACAGAATATGTTGTCTCACAGTTCTGGAAGCTAGAAGTCCAAGATCAAGATGGTGACAGAGTTGTTTTCTTCTGAGGCCTCTCTCCTTGGCTTGTAGATGGCGGTCATCCTCATGTGCCTTCACATGGTCTTCTGTCTGTGTCTTAATCTCCTCTTCTTCTTATAAGGACGCCAGTCTCATTGGATTAGGACCCATGCAAAAGACCATGTTGTAACTTAATTACATCTTTAAAGACCTTAATTTAAATAAGGTGATATTCTAAGGTACTAGGAGTTCCTGGAGCTTCACCATATGAATTTGGCATGGGAAAGGGAACACAATTCAGCCCCTGACGGAAGGTCACCTAAGCAGGTTGTTGCTCTAGAGCCCTTGCAGTAATGCCTTCCAAAATATCAGTCATAAAAGTAGCTGCCAGATAACTGCTTGGGTCCTTGTAAGGATGAGGAGTTCACCATTTCACAAGACAGCCCTTTCCTTTGCTGGGCAGCTTTGAGTGTTGGAGTTTTGGCACATGTTGATCAAAAACAAGTATCTCTGTAATATTCCCCTTTTAGCTTGGTTCTTGCTCCAAAAAGAGCAGTGGAAGTTCTGCCCCGCCTTCTACATGTTACCTCTTCCTTTATGAATAGATTTCGCTAGCCCATTTCCAGCAAAAGAAGATGCCTTGATGGGATCCCCAACCAAGAGCACTCAATTTTGGTAATCTAATTCCCCAGTTCACAGATGCTCATTACTGAAAAGCCTACAGAGGCATTTTTTTCTCATTCAAAAGTGGAGAGCCACATTGCTGGACCAGAATTCTCTTCCCAACACTGTATTTTCCCAGGGTGGCTTCAGTTGGAAAAGACCCCCCTCCCTCCCACGCATCCCCAAGGAACGATCCATTCCTGAGTCCCACGCAGGAATCCAGAATCGACATGTCCCTGTGTGTTTGCCAACATTTTCATAGAGCTTTCATGTTGATGAGAGATGAATCAATCCCATAAACCTTGGTTAATTCCCTTAGCGACTAGAAGAATAATTAACAGACAGGGCTTTGTTCTTCAGAATAGAGTATCTGCAGCAAGCTCAAACAGCACAGGCAGGCCAAGGTCAGGGCAGCTGCCAGCAGATCGCCCACACTCCCGACCATCATTATCAGCCCTGGGGAGAGCCTCTGACCCGGCAGAGCAGCACCAAGGCTGGCATACATGCAGAAAATCTCCTGCTTCCTCCTGGCCTTAATCAACCTACATAACAATATTTTCCCCCACTTACATGAATTTTAATATCATGACAGTTTAAACATTTTAAAAGTGTGGCTCTAATCACAATCCCACTCAAAGGCCTCCAGCAGTTTACCATTGCCTATTGAATTTAGGCAAAACCTCAAACCGTGCCTTTAGTGCTGTGCTGGTTATATTCCATTTGCCTCCCCATACCCTACCCCAGTCTCAACCCGGGGCTCAGGAGGCTGATCTCTGAGGACAACCTTGCCTGGCCTTTCTTCCCTATGGCTTCTGGTTGGGCTCAACCAACCAGAAGCAGCGGCAAGAGATTGATGACCAAGAGGAGAGAGAGGTGGCATTTATCTTGGCCACTCCTTCCCTGCTCAGTGCTACTGAGCAGTGACTGGATCCCCCAAGAGCACAGCCCTGCCTGCTGGCCCCTCCTCCAGGGTTCTGCTCCTTCCTTCCCCAGATCCAGGGTGAGGGGCTGCTCCCCGCTGACACTGTCCAGATGCCTTACCATCTCTTATCGAGTCCCTTAAAGCTGCCCACAACCTCTGTGAATCACCAGAGGCTCTCCACCTGACTTTTCCCTCTAGAACAAAATGAATATAAATGCCCCCTGGGAAAATGAACCCAGTCCACTTCTCCATTCTGCTGTCCGATCTTCCTAACTTGTAGGCTGAAACTCAGTGACACTCTTCTACTCACTGTGCCAAAAGTCAGAGGTCTTTCAACTCTAACTGCAGATTAGAATCCCTTGAAAAAAAATTAAATATCACTGTCTCGACCCCAGCGTCTGCGATTCTGACTCAGTGGACCTGGAGTGGAGAAGAACTGCAAGGGTGTGCACCAGCGGAGCCCACGCCAATGACCAGCATCTGACTGGGCAGGGGAAGCCTCCAGCACAGGCGTGGCTTGTTTAAAGAGCTCTAGGTGATTTCCATATACAGCCACAACTGAGAGCCACTGTCCTAAATATCACATTCCCCGCCACTTTGCATTGTCACATGATTTGCCTCCTCTATGGAATACATTCATCAGTCCTGCCCATCAGCACTCCATGCAGTCTCACCTTCAAAGCCCATCTCCGATGAGCCTTTCCATGAAGCTTTTTAAGTCTGCCCTCAACTCCATCCCGACCAGGCCCAGCTGTCTGACCCTGAAGGCCCGTGGCTGTGGGATTTTTTTCTCTTTACTTTATACAAGAGTTGGTAAGCCAGGCAGCCTTTTCACACAATGGCCCCCGATGATGCTATAGGCATGTACATGTAAAGGGCCTGAGTCCTCTCATTCAACTTCTCACTCAGTGCAGGAAGCACAGGCTTCAGCGATGTTAGATCAAGTGTCTCTGGTGCCACAGGCTTGTGTCCTACCACCATTTTCCAAATTAAAAAGGATGGAATTGATTCCAGTTCAAATTCTGAACTCAGCCTCCTTACATCTTCCTAGCTGTTTAACTTCGTATCCCTTTAAAACGTTTTGTAGAAAATCAATTCTATAATCATGTTGTAGAACAGCAGTGTTTTGTTCAGCTGTTACATCTGAGTATTAATTAATTGTTACAAATCACAATCAATAGGTACAAATGCTGTGTTCAAAACAATTCAATATTTTCTGTGAAAATCCTGATTTACTTCGTTTTCAGGCCATACTGCAAATACGCAAGAATGTGTTTATTCTTTTTGAAAAACAGCTTCTCTGATTCTGGGAAATGAAGCAACATGACAATTCTTCACACCGGTCTACATCTAGATCCTTCCTCAGCTTAATGGTAAATGAGGCAACCTCATCATCTTTTTTTTTTTAACCTTCCTTCTCCTCAAACACTTCATATCCCTCTCACCTTACACTGAAGCCTGTGTGCTAGGCTCTCATGCCATAATCATAATTGGCTGATAACAGTGAGTGTGAACGATGGCCACCTGCCCCTCAATAAGGTGCCCCACGCTTTGCTCACTGGTAGTAAGTATTCATTCTTCATCACATTGAGGACACCAGCAGTTGTAAGATGCAGCATTATTTTCTGCGCCACTTAGGAAGAAAAAGACGCTGATAAATAGATTGTGGCAAGCTGTCAACTGGAAGAGGTTGATCACAGCACACATCACAATGTCAGAGAGGTTACTACAGGAAAATACGCATGTGTTGGAATCCATGAAATACATCATTTCACACCACCACTGCCTTATTCCTGTGAGCTCCACAGTGATCCTATTTCTGCCTCCAATTATTGCCTAAAGTGGACTCTGGATACCACAACCCTTTATTGTGGCTGTGTCACCATCTTCCTCCTCTTACATCTGTAATATCTTATTAGATTACCTTGCATCCAAAGAGAAGTCTCTATTCTTTAAGAGCTGTGTTTTCATTGACATAAGAAGTTTGTCTTGTATGGTTACACCTTAGCCAAGGGAGTAGAAGACATTGTCTTTGAAATAGTCAAGTTCGTTGGCAACATCTCTCAGTCCTTCTGGGAGATTTCTGAAACACTCAATGACTTTTTGGAGAGTATTTAAAGTTATTTACTATGACGGAAATATTTATTATATTATTACTATTTTGAAATGCCACAAATTGTTTCTTAGTTGAAAAAGAGTAACACATAAAAATGTATATTTATTCTCATGTTACTCACAAGCTGAAATGATTTTTTAATGTTCATTCATTATTTTTATCTACACTTTTTTTTTTTTTGAGACAGATTCTTGCCCTGTTGCCCAAGCTGGAGTGCAGTGGTCTGATCTCAGCTCACTGCATCCTCCACCTCCCAGGTTCAAGCAATTCTCATACCTCAGCCTCCCGAGTAGCTGGGATTACAGCCATGAACCACCAGGCCTGGCTAATTTTTGTATTTTTGGTAGAAATGGGGTTTTGCCATGTTGACCAGCCTGGTCTCGAACTCCTAGCCTCAAGTGATCTACGCACCTCAGCCTCCCAAAATGCTGAGATTACAGGTGTGAGCAATCTGTGAACACAATCGAAAATCTATTTTTTCAGTGCCTGTAATTTTTTTCTTATAAGATTTCCCACTGTTTCTAAAATATTCAGAGACATTTTTTTAAAAAAAACTGAGGACATAGGAATGTGTTTTATGTGATTTGACATAGAGGGGCCATTCCTAAAAATAGACCCTGATGCCTATTCTAAGCAGTATGCTGCATCAGATGCTGCAAGCAGGCTTCAGTGCTGAGACCATCACTTGGCAGCAACTTTAGATTTCTCTTTCCAAACTTAGGTCATGTTCTCTTTCGATGTTTATTATTTTTAAACTGTTTAATTTGCCCTCTACAGTGCTAATTTCTGGTAGAGGAAAAGTTTGAGAACTTGCAAATTAAGAACTTTTGTTATTGCAGAAGATACTAGTGAGACAGTGTATATTGTGGCTTGGAGTCAGAGACCTGGGTTCCATTCTGAGCTCTTCCAATTACAAGCTGTGCACCATTAAGCAAGTTGCTATGAGAAGCTCAGTTTCTACATCTATGTGATGGTGAAACTAATAACTATTTCATTTGGTTGTGGTGGGCATAAAATGGGTTATTATAATTAGTAACACCTATCAACATGTTAAATGCAACTTATATTGGTTCAGTAATTCTAAAGGTAGGAATTTGCACAAATGGTATGTATGGAAAGGTTTGATATGCTTCTGAATGTGAAAAAAACAGAAAGAGAATTAAAAGGCCAGCTATACAGTGGGGAAAATCTGGAAAATGATATTTAATACATGAAAGCTCTTAAAACTAAATCAAGAAAAAATATCATATTAGACAAATGGGCAAAGATGATAAGTATATAGATAATTCAAGAAAAAATTTAGTTGATTACTAAATATGTGACAATATATTAATATTTATCAGGAATAAATAAAACACACAAAATATAAAATAATTATATACCATTCATTCATAATAAAATTAGCAAGATTTTTAGAGAAAGTAATAGCATTTGCACGTGGAACTAGAGTTCTCATGCTCTGTTGATGGAGCTATAAACTGTATAAGCATTCTGTGTCATATTTGAACAATATGTAAAATCTCAACTTTGTTTTCCCCCTGGAATGTAACCCCCTTCTAGGCATGTACCTGAGAAAATAAATACATATGTACTCAGAGAAGCATGTATTTCAAAACAGCATTGACAATAGAAGATAAAAACAAACAAGTAAAATGTGCAATAAGAAATTTGATCAGAAAGGATTATATCAATCATGAAAATACACAACAGTATAAAACTCACTGTTAGAGCAGATAACAAATGAGAAAGAGAAGTCAAATGTTATCACTACAAAAAAACTAACAATTGTAAGGTAAGCAATAAAAGAGAAAGAAACAAAGGATAAATAAAATAATCAGAAAAACAGTTAACAAAATGACAGGAGTAAGTCCTTACCTGTCAATAATAAACTTGAATGTAGATGGTTTAAATTCCCCAATTAAAAGATTTTAGACTACTGAATAGATTTGCTAAAAAGACCCAACTATATGCTGCCTACAAGAGACTCACTTCACCTACAAAGACACACATAGACAGATAGTGAAGTGATGGAAAAAATATTCCATTCAAATGGAAACCAAAAGCATGCAGGAGAAGTTATATCAGACAAAATAGACTTTAAGTAAAGCAAAAACAATATAAAAATAGATGAAAAGATTATTTTATAATGATAAAAGAATCAATTCAGCAAGAGGATATGACAATTGTAAATACATATGCACTCAACACCAGAGCACCCAGATATATAAAGCAAATATTATTAGAGCTAAAGAGAGAGAGAGACAGAGGCAAAGAGAGGGAGAGACAGAGGCAGAGAGAGAGAGACAGAGAGAGAGAGAGAGAGAGATCCTAATACAGTAATCACTGGAGACTTCATCATCCCACTTTCAGCATTGGACAGGTCATCGGAACAGAAAACCAACAAAGAATCATCAGACTTAATCTGTCCTATAGACCAAATGGACCTAACAGGCAATTACAGAATAGTTTATTCAGCAGCTGCAGAATATGTTTTCTTATAAGCACATGGAAAACTCTCCATGTTAGATCATATGTTGTTCACAAACCAAGTATCAACAAATTTTAAAATATTGAAATTGTATCAAGTATCTTTTCAGATCACAACAGATAAAACTAGAAATCAATAACAAGATGAACTTTGGAAACTGTATAAAATACGGAAATTAAACAACATAAAAATCTTGAACGACCAATGGATCAGTGAAGAAATTAAGAAGGAAATTAAAAAATTTTTGAAACAAATGAAAATATGAACACAATATATCAAAACCAATGAGATACAGCACAAGCAGTTCTAAAAGGAAAGCTTTTAGCAATAACCACATCAAAAAATAGAAGCATTTCAAATAAACAACCTAATGTGGTACCTCAGGGAACCAGAAAACCAAGAACAAACCAAAGTCAAAATTAGTAGAAGGAAAGAAAGGAATAGGGCAAAATTAAATGAAATAGAGACCCCCCAAAAAAACTTCAAAAGATCAATGAAATGAAAAGTTTGGTTTTTGAAAAGATAAAATTTTAAAAATAATTCGATAGACTGAGAAAAGGAGACAGAAGATCCAAAAGGAGACAGGAGACAATAAATAAAATCAGAAGTAAAAAATGAAACATTACAACAGATACCACAAAAATGCCAAGTGTCATTGGAAACAATTATGAACAATTATATGCCAACAAATAGCAAAATCTAGAGGAAAAGGACAAATTCCTGGACACATGTAACCTACCAAGATTGAACCAAGAAGAAATAACCTGAACAGACCAATAATTAGTTACAAGATTGAATCAGTAAAAAAAAGTCCTCCCAACAAAGAAAAGCCCAGGACCAGATGGCTTCACTGATGAATTGTATCAAACTTTGAAAGAAAAGCAAACACTTCTCAGGTGTTAAAGAAGAAACAAATCTTCTTTATTCCAAAAAATGGAAGACAAGGGAATTCTTTCAAACTCATTGAGTCTAACAATACCCTGATGCCAAAACCAGAGAAGAATACAACAAAAAAAGGAAATAAGTCAATCTCCCTGATGAACATAGATGCAAAAATTCTCAACAAAACACCAGTAAACCAAATGCAGTAACACCTTAAACAGATAATACATCATGATCAAGTGAGATTTATCCTAGGGATGCAAGAATGGTTCAATATAAGTAAATTAATAAGTATATTACATTAAAATAACAGAATGAAGAAGAAAAAACATAAAATCATCTCAGTAAATGCAGGAAAAAAATGATAACACTCCCTTCATGATAAAAACTTTCAACAAATTATTCATTTAAGAAGCATACCTCAACATGATGAAGGCTATGTATTATAAAAGCCTTTCCTCTAAGCACTGAACAAGACAAGGATGTCCACTTTCACCATTCTCATTCAACATAGTACTGCTAGTCCTAACCAGAGCAACAAGATAATAGAAAGAAATTAAAAGTATCCAAATTGGAAAAGAGAAAGTCAAATTGTCCCTGTTTGCAGAGGGCATGAGCTTATACAAAAACCTAAAGACTCCACCAAAAGAAAAAAATCTCATAAGAACTGATAAATGAATTCAGTAAGTTCGCAGGATATAAAATCAATACACAAAAGTCAATAGCATCTCTATTTGCTTACTGGACTATCTGAAAAACATATCAAGAAAACAATCCCATTTATAACAGCGGCAAAATGTAAGACACCTAGGAATAAATGTAACCAAAGTGATGAAAGACCTCTGTACTGAAAACTATGAAACACTGATGAAATAAATTGAAGACAACAAAAAGAAATAAAAAGATATTCCATGCTCATAAACTGGAAGAATTGTTATCAATAAAATGACCAGACCACCCAAAGCAATTTAATATGATCTCAATTAAAATATCAATTACATTCCTCACAGAAATATAAAAAACAATCCTAAAATATGTGTGGAACCTCAAAAGACCTTGGATAGCCAAAGCAATTCTGAGCAAAAAAACAAAACAAAGCAAAACAAAAAAAAAACACACACACACAAGAAAACACCAAATGACAAAGCTGAAGGCATCACACTACCTGACTTCAAAATGTACCACAAAGTTATAGTAACCAAAACAGTATGGTATTGATATAAAATCAGTCACATCAACCAATGGAACAGAATAGAGAACCCAGAAAAAATCCACATATTTAGGCCAACTTATTTTTGACAAAAGTGTGATGAACATTGGGAAAAGGAGAGCCTCTTCAATAAATGGAATGGGGAAACCTGATACTCATGGAGAAACCTGATATTCACCCCTATCTCTCACCATATTAAAAAATCAACTCAAAATACATTAAAGACATAAACTTAAGATTTTAAACTATAAAACTGCTAGAAAAAAATATGGGAAATGCTACAGGACATTGGACTAGGCAAAGATTTTATACCTAAGACCTTAAAAGCACAGGCAACAAAAGCAAAAGTAGATAAATGAGGCTGTATTAAACTAAACCACTTCTGCATAGCCAAGGTAACAATTAGCAGTGAGAAGACAGTCTGTAGGAGAAAATAATTACAAACTATTAATCTGACAAGAAATAGATATCTAACGTATTCAAGGAACTCAATTCAGCAGTAAAAAAGCCCACAAAAAATTCTGTTAAAAAGTGGGCAAAAGTTTTGAATAGACATTTCTCACAAGAAGACTACAATTGGCCAACAGTTACATAAAAAACATTCCAGAGGAGAGATCCAAGATGGCCAATTAGCAACAGCTCAGGAATGTAGCTCCCAGTGAAAGCGCAGAGAACAAGTGGAAGCCGCACTTTCCGACAAATTTTTGTTGCCCACAGACTGGGAGATTCCCAGCAGAGGAGCCACACGGGTCGCCAGCACTACTCTTCTGGCCGGCGAGGCTGTTTTTCCAGTGCCTCAGTGCGGCACTTCCCGGTGTGGAGTATACGGGACGGACGGGCTCAGCTGGTCCCATCCCCACAAGGAAAACAGCAATTGGAAGCGCTGAGGACTGAGAGTTTCACAGCAAGCATGGTGAACCCGAGAAGGTCCGACTCTGTGGGGAAGAGGCGTCCGCCAAAGGAAAACTAAGAAACAAAAAAACTTCATCACTGGGTGGAGAGAAATCCAAGATGGCAGCGTAGCAGCAGCTCAGGATTGTAGCTCCCAGTGAAAGCGCAGAGAGCGAGTGGATGCCGCAATTGCAGATGAATTTTTGATGCCCACAGACTGGGAGATTCCCGGCGAAGGAGCCACACGGGTCGCCAGCGCGACTCTTTTGGCCGG
>CAUYQU010001536.1:0-24651 GCA_963574635.1 Cheracebus regulus
TGGCTCCTCTGCCGGGAATCTCCCGGTCTGTGGGCAACAAAAATTCGTCGGAAAGTGCGGCGTCCACTCGTTCTCTGCGCTTTCACTGGGAGCTACATTCCTGAGCTGTTGCTAATCGGCCATCTTGGATCTCTCCCGATAAAAGTCATTCTTGAGAATTAATTGTCTTAGAATACTTAAATTATAAACAATTTATAAGGTGATTAGACATCACACACTATCAGTTAATACAAACCTTAATCTGGAGATAAAATTGGGCATCTTGATCAGTTTGATGCTTGAGAATCCCATTATATTAAACTTTGCATTAATATGGAGGGAATTGATAAGAAAATGTTTGGAAACTTTAGCTTCTTTTTGCCAGTGATATCTTATAATTTATTCACACTGAAAATGATAAACTAAGTCTAGATTGTCATGTTTTTATAGTATTAGCCTTATATTAAATTCCTATCATAGGTCTTTATAGTAAATTTTGAAAAAGAATAATTCTTTTTAACAAATATATAGATACACAGACAGTTCTTCTTTCTCAAGCATATTATAGGAAAATATGAAACAGAATTCTTAAAAGGATGTTCTTCCTTAAGGTATGCATTTGTTATTTCACCACTAAAAAGAATTATTTAAAAAGTGACATTGAATGAAGTTTATAAATGCCTCTATTCATTTAATCAGCTAAAATTATGAAATGATATACTGCTTTAATCCAGAAAGTACTGTACATTATTTTTTTCTCCTAGAAAACACATGTGATTCTTTTCGTAATGGCAGCTGAATGGGAGTTTAGATCATTGTATATCCATTATGAGGAAATTAAAATTTAATTATTGGAAGGTTTCCTAAAATAATGTGCCTTATTTCAAGCATTGAAATAAAAATGACTGTAAAACCTCCTTTGATTATATGATAAAATAGATATTTTACCATGTAAAAAGAATTAACACACTTTATTTTATTTTATTTTATTTTATTTTATTTTATTTTATTTTATTTTATTTTATTTGAGACAAAGTCTCACTCTTTTGCCCAGGCTGGAGTGCAGTGGTGCGATCTTGGCTCACTGCAGCCTCCACCTCCTGGGTTCAAGGAATTCTCCTGCCTCAGCCTCCTAGATAGCGGGGATTACGGGCATGTGCCACCACACCCAGCTAATTTTTGTATTTTTAGTAGAGACAGGGTTTCACCATGTTGGTCAGGCTGGTCTCAAACTCTTGACCTCATGATCCGCCCCCCTTGGCCTCCCAAAGTGCTGAGATTACAGGTGTGAGCCATCGCACCCAGCCTCAGGCTTTATTTTTTAAGTCAGTTTTAGGTTTACAGAAAAATTTGGAAAGTATGGTGTCCCTGCCTATCTCCCCAATGCCACACACACAGCCT
The DNA here is from genome assembly GCA_963574635.1 of Cheracebus regulus. Classification (NCBI taxonomy): domain Eukaryota; kingdom Metazoa; phylum Chordata; class Mammalia; order Primates; family Pitheciidae; genus Cheracebus; species Cheracebus regulus. The sequence continues at coordinate 1,381 of CAUYQU010001536.1, forward strand.
TCCTCTTGGTAGCAATGTTGAACCTGGCCCAGGAAATTGTTGAAGACTTTGTTGGCAGTCATTGCATCTGTAACACCAGTAAATTCTATCACTGTTACCTCCTTCTGCCAGGATTACTACCCATGTTCTAACTGTAGTTGGTCACCTTATGGCCAGTTTCCATTCTATTTTGCACTCATTTGCAGGCCTATTGGAAGATTAAATAAGATGATACATGTAGTGTGCCTAGTACAGTGCCAGACTCATTTGGTTTATATTATAGCACCCTCTCTATAAACCACCCGGTTTATAAACCATGGTTTATACCACCCATGCTCTCACTTATTTGTGAATAAAATTCATCTCTAGTCTTAGCAAAGCGTTAAAGGACCTTTAAAAAAAGACCTTAACCTCCCTTTTCAGATTTATTGTACTCTTATGGATTCTTTTTATTGTTAAAAAAAATATTGATCATTGTAACCGTTTAAAAATGTACTGTACAGTAGTGTTAAGTATATGCACATTGTTGTGCAGCAGATCTCTAGAACTTTTTCATCTTGCAAAACTGAAACTACTCATTGAATAACAACTTCCCATCCTCCCTGTTACCCCCTGGAAACCACATTCTACTCTCTATTTATATTGTTTGACTACTTTAGATACCTCAATAAGTGGAATCATGCAGTATTTGTCTTTTTGTGACTGGAATATTTCACTTAGCATGATATGCTCAATGTTCATCTATGATGTAGCGTATGATAGTAAGCCCTTTTTTAAAGCTGAAAAATATTTCATTGTATGTATATGTCACATTTTCTTTATCTATTGATAGATGTTTCCACCTCTTGGCTTTTGCAAGTCTTGCTGTAATGAACAGATATGCAAATATCTCTTTGAGATCCTGTCTTCAGTTCTTTTGGGTATATGTCAAGAAGTAGGATTGCTGAATTATATGGTAATTCTATTTTTAAATTTTTGAAGAGCCTTCATACTGTTTTCCATAGCAGCTGGACCATTTTATATTCATACCAGCAGTGTACATGGGTTCCAGTATTTTCAGTTTTTGCCAGCTCATATTATTTTATTTTATTTTTGATAGTGGCCGTCCTAATGGGTGTGGGGTAATATCTCATTGTGGTTTTCATTTGCATTTTCCCGATGATTAGTAAGGTTGAGCATCTTTTCATATGCGTGTTGGCCGTTTGTGTATCTTCTCCTTTGCCCATTTTAAAAATCGATTATTTTGTTGTTGAGTTGTCAGAGTTCCTTGTGTATTCTAGGAAGTAACCATATATGATTTGCAAATATGTTTTCCCATTCTATAGGTTGCCTTATCTCTGTTGATTGTTTCCTTTGCTGGGCAAAAGTTTTTGAGTCCTGTTCATCTGTTTTTGCTTTTGTTGCCTGTGATTTTGGTATCATATCCAAGCAGTAATTGCCAAATCCAATATTATGAAGCTTTTCCCCAATATTTTCTTCTAGGAACTTTATTGTTTCAGGTCTTATATGTTTAGATCTTTAATCCATTTTGACTTGATTTTTGTATGTGGTATAAGCTCAGGATCCAACTTCATTCTTTTGCATGTGGCTATCTAGTTTCCCCAATTTTATTCTTAACCTGCAGGTCAGCAACTTCAGATCTATAAACTGCTGAAATTATGTGCAGTATTTTGTGCATGTTTGTATGTCTGTCACTTTTAAAGACGAGGATCCAGTCAGGCACAGTCACTCATGCCTGTAATTCCGACACTTTGGGAGGCCAAAGCACGAAGATTGCGTGAGCCCAGGAGTTTATGACCAGCCTTGGCAACATAGTGAGACCTTGTCGCTACAAAAAATTAGGCCAGGCACAGTGGCTCATTCCTGTAATCCCAGCACTTTGGGTGATTGAGGCAGGAAGATTGCTTGAGCCCAGGAGTTTAAGACCAGCCTGGGCAACATAGTGAGACCCCCATGAAAGTGATTCCCAACCCTTACCCCTAAAGACTAGGACTATGACAATCTAAAAGAGGTAATTATTTACATTTACATTTATTATAATGCCTGGCTAGGGAAAATTGTGGTTATTATTGGTACAGAGCATACTTATAAATGAAGGATAAGTTCATGCTGCTAATGAAGTGAGAAGCAGGATGGGACCAATATTTATCATGTAGTATTTGGAGGCATGGGAGCATTTGTAGTTAAGTTTGCTTGCAGTTTCTCATTGACAATGTTAGAGGATCAGATTAGTGCATAATTATGTCAAATATTTTGAAAGTTTATTGAAAACAGAAAACCAAACATCTAAAATGTTAGAACTAGTTGCTTCTAAAATATTTATTTGGTATAAGTTAATATTTTTAATTGTGTGCCTTTTATTCAAGGAACTTAGTTCCTTGAAATAATCGGTTTAACTTTCAGATCTGTTTGTGTTTTTTTTTTGAGACAGGATCTTGCTATGTCACTCAGGCTGGAGTGCAGTGGCCCAATCATGGCTCACTGCATCCTCAACCTCCTGGGCTCAATCGATCTACCCGCCTCAGCCTTCTAAGCAGCTGGGACTACAGGTGCATGCCACCACACCTAGCTATTTTTTTTTTTTTTTCGTAGAGACAAGGTTTCACCATGTTGCCTAGGCTGGTCTCGAACTCCTGGCCTCAAGTGATCCACATGCCTCAGGCTCCCAAAGTGCTCGGATTAGAGGCATGGGCCACCACACCAAACTTAGACCTGGTTTGTTTTTGTTGTTTTTGAGACAGTGTCTCACTTTGTTGCCTAGGCTGGAGTGCAGTAGCGTGATCACAGCTCACTGCAGCCTTGACCATCTGGGCGTAACTGGGATTGCAGGTGTATGCCATATGCCCAGCTAATTAAAAAAAAATTTATAGAATCTCACTATGTTGCCTGGGCTCACTTTTTAATGAATAAGTGATAATGGTTATATGTTTTTGGTGGGTGTTATTATAATACAACATTAAATTTTAGAAATGACAATGTGTCCACCTCCCCCCACCACTCCCTGGGGAAAAAAATAATAACAAATATACATTTTAAAAACTAGAAGAAAGTCTCTTTCATTTTGGGGCATGATTGACTAAAAGCTTACCTTTGAGCTTTATTATCTGAAGTCTCTGTTGTTAGCTCTTCAGATGGGCCAATGATGTGTACACTGGGGTAGCAAAGTAATCAGGTTTTGTGTTCATGTGAGTGTCACCTTTTATCAGGTTTGCATTTGATATTGACATCTCCAAGCAAATTCTATGTCCCTAAGAAAATCAGCTTGCAGGAGCATGTGTTAGGAATGCTTTCATACTCCTCATCACTGAACACTTGTCAGTTGCCCAAAGGGACACTTCTCCCCTCTGAAATTCATGGTTTTGGTTTGTTTTTTCTTTTGAGATGGAGCCTCTGTCTGCCACCCATGCCAGAGTGCAGTGGAGCGATCTCGGCTCACTGCAACCTCCACCTCCCAAATTCAAGCAATTCACCTGCCTCAGCCTCCCAAATAGCTGGGATTACAGGGGCTCGCCATTATGTCCAGCTAATTTTTGTATCTTTAGTAGAGAGGGGGTTTTGTCATTTTGGCCAGGCTGGTCTTGAACCCCTGACCTCACGTGATTCACCCTCCTTGGCCTCCCAAAGTGCTGGGATTACAGGGATGAGCCACTGTGCTCAGCCTGAAATTCATGTTGTTTTTTAATTAACTCTTTAAATAGAAATGTTCCATCTGCAACTTATTAAGATTGGCTTTTGACGGACCTGGCAAGGAAAATAGCTTTCTGTTTAATCTTGTGTTTTAAAAACATTATTAGCTGTTAAAAAGTGGGGGGAAAGGGAGGTATGTGTGTGTTAGCATAACATAAAACTTTCATTTGAGTTACCTGAATTACAAGGAAATACTTTGGCAAAATGCATGTTTATATGTCCCACCAGCCTGAATGTGAGTTTCTGCTAATATGTTCAGCCTCTTTTTATCAGTTCCCTTTGTCTGAAATCAGGGTGCCTCCCTGGCCTTGTGAATAGGAAGCTGGGAAAAAGAGTAGGTGGGGTTAAAAGGGAAGCACAATCCCCTGTGTTTCCTGCAGCTTTTCTTATTGCAGGATCAGTTTGGATTGTGAGCTGAAATTGAAGAGCAGAATTTAATGTTGACCTCTAAAGTTGATACCCGAGAGGGTTTGTCTTCACTAAAGCCTATCAGTCTTTGAATTGAGTAGAGTGCTTTTGGCTGTAAAAGATTTGAAATGTAAACACTGAGGAAATAACATGTTTGTAATGTCTAAGTAATATAACATATGCAGGTGCACATCTTAGAATTTTCTCATTTATCCTAAAAGACACCTAAATACACATTTAGGAAGGGATTTTTAGCTGTAAGAATTGGCTGTACTATGTAGTCTAATGCCAAGATTTCTGTTGTGGCCCTTCCTAAAAAGTATTTTGGTTGGTCATAAAAACTGTATTCAGAGAACTGTTTATTTGGACTAGTAGTCACATGGTTTAGAAATAAGTAAAGTAAAAGTCTATTGTTATTTTATTAAATCTACCTTTTCCCACACTGTCCTTACGATACCATTCCTTCTGCTGCTTGACATGTGGAAATCAGCTTGTGCATTTGTTTTCAGAATTATGAGCACCTGTGAGGCAGCTTGATCTGTAGAATCTAATTTTATTTGTTTAATTTGTTTTATGGGTGTCTGTCCCTTTTGTATCTGTGACAGTACCTAACATAGCACCTTGTAGGTGATTGATAAATATTTGTTGAATGAATAAACGTGTATCATCCTTCTTTGAAAAATACATGAATTTATGGAGAATCTGATTACTTTTTAACCAAATATGTTTTTGGAACAGAGAAAAGTATTATTTACATTATATCGACAGGATGTTGCCATTATATCATATTCAGAAAGGCCAAGCTTCCTGTACTAGATTACATAAATTTAAAATATAGTGTCTAAGCCTTTGTACTGAATGCTAACCAGGAGTGTATATCAGATATCTAAGTTCCCACCCCAGAACTGCTAAATCCAAATCCCAGCAGAAAGAGACATCCATTTTTTTTTTTTTTTTTTTTTGAGACATCCATTTTTAAAAAGTTCTACCAGTAACTATAATGGATTGAGAGCGCATTTTATGATTGTTTTGTTGCTGTTGTTGGTTTATATATTTGTTTTTAGCAGTTAACCATTCTTTGACATGGATTTTTAAATATCTGGAATTTTGAACATAAGTCTTGTGAACATTGTTTTAAATCTCTGGCCATTCAATAGATGCTGCTTTATTTTTCTTTTAGAGGTGAGATTTTCATAGTCCCAGATAACCATGAAAATTTGTTGTATGACCCTTACATGATACATAGGTATGAAGACACTATACAGAAGTAGCCACAGAGGGGTGGTTTAAGTTATGTTGAATAGTCCTCAGAATCTCTCTCCACTTCCACTAGATAGCAGACATCCATGAGAATTGCTTGTGCCTAGCACAAAACAATTAGGAAAGAAATGAGCCATATCATGATACAGCTGTGAGGGCTGTGTGGAAGACCCATTAGCCCAGTATTAAAGAAGAATAAGGCCCACTGGAGTTAAGTATAGTGGGTTTAACGCTGGACTCAGAGGCAGCAACCTAGCTTGCTTCCTAAATTCTGCATTTAATAGTTGTGTGACTAACAATACCTTTGTTTAACCACCTATGAGTATTGTTTCCTCATCTGTAAAGTGAAAGTAAAAGACCCTGCCTTACATGTTTATCATAAAGATTAAATGAGATAACATTTGATGTAAAAAGGTTTAACACATTGTAGGTAGTCAGAAAATGTTGCAGCACACACTTATTGATAACCTTCACTGTTTAATTAAGATGAAATAGGTTTCTTGAGTTAGGAGATACCGTTTTGTTAAGTGTCTAACTCAAAGTCTGAAAGCTAGAGTGATAAAGCCAGGAACAGAAAGAACTCAGCCTCCTAATTGACAGTCCAAAAAGAGGTAGTAATGGTCGCAAGTCTTTCAGGCTTCTGAATTGCCTGGGCTGTGACTTGTCAACAGGGCTATATGTTCTGTCCCACTACCTTTTCCATTTTTTTTCCCCCCGGAGACGGAGTCTTGCCTGTCACCCAGGCTGGAGTGCAGTGGCACAAACTTGGCTCACTGTAACCGCCGCCTCCTGGGTTCAATCAATTCTCCTGCCTCAGCTCATGAGCAGCCGGGATTACAGATGCCCTGCCACAGCTTCTAGCTAATTTTTGTATCTTTAGTAGAGACAGAGTTTCACCGTATTGGCCAGGTTGGTCTCAAACTCCTGACCTTGTGATTCACCTGCCTCAGCCTCCCAAAGTGCTAGGATTACAGGTATAAGCCACCACACCCAGCCCCTGTTCCACTACCTTTTCTGTTTTTTTCAGTATTGTTCCATGCTGCACAAAAGTCTGTGAAAAAACACAAATCAGTACATCAGGGTTCAATATATGACTAATTTTAGCCATTAGAATCAGCTTTACTGTGTAGTCTAATGCCAAGGTTCTATTGTGGCCCTTCCTAAAAAGTGTTTTGGTTGGTCATAAAAACTGGATGTAGAGGACTGTCTATTTGAAATAATAGTCACATAGTTTAGAAATAAGCAGATGAAAAGCCTATCTTTATTTCAAGTGCCCAAGATTTATAATTTATCAGATTAGGTAAAAATTACCAGGTTTTATGCCTTTTTCTCCTCCAAACCCAGCCCCGGTGACACTATCCTGTTAGTACATGGAGTGAATAAAGTTTACATCAGCCAGCAGAAAGGAAGTTTCCATTATCAACCCCGAACCCAGAGCATTTTTCAGAGCATTCTTCACAAATAAGTAATTAATTTAAACTTAAACAAGAGAAGAAAGTTCATACAGTCATGCACTGCATAATGATGTTTCAGTCAATGATGGACCACATACACAATAGTGATCCCTTAAAATTATAACAGAGCTGAAGACTGGGCGTGGTGGCTCATTCCTGTAATCCCTGTACTTTGGGAGGCTGAGGTGGGTGGGTCACTTGAGGCCAGGAGTTCAAGACGAGCCTGGCTAACATGGTGAAACTTCATCTCTATTAAAAATATAAAAATTAGTCAGGTGTGGTGGTGCGCAACTGTGATCCCAGCTACTCAGGAGGCTGAGACAGGAGAACTGCTTGAATCCAGGAGGCTGTAGTGAGCCGAGATGGTACCACTGTACTCCAGCCTGGACAACAGAGCAAGACCCTGTCTCCAAAAAAAAAAAAAAAAGAGCTGAAAGATTCCTATTGTCCAGAGACTACACAGCCATCATAAAGTTGTAGTGCAACGCCATTACATTTTGGCGGTTTGGATCTGTTAGATACACAAATTTGGCACAATAACATGCTGTACACGTTTGTAGCCTTGGAGCAATAGGTTATACCATATAGCCTAGGTGTGTAGTAGGCTATACCATCTAGGTTTGTGTAAGTACACTCTGACATTCACATGGCAAAAATCACCTAATGATGCATTTCTCAGAATGTATACCTGTTGTTAAGTGACACATGACTACTAAATTTGCCACTTTTTTCCCCTAAACCAGTAATACTTTTAAAAGGTAACTATAATTCTTTCTAATCATGTGTGTGTTTTAATAAGATATTTACATAATTCAAAATTCAAAAGATACAGAAGGGTTTACAAGTTTTCTTTTTCATCTATCTCCCAGTCACCCCGTTACCCCTCTTAGAGGCAAAGAAAAACAGATAGTTTCCTTTTAAGGATCCTTGCTGAAAATCACATAACAATTCCTTTTATGTTGCATCGGCAAGAATAATATGGCCAAGATTGCTGCAGAAGAGAAGGAAAGTAGTGTTTTAGTTGAATGCATTGCTACTTTGAAAAAAACTGAAGTTCTGTTTCTGAGGAAGAGGGAGAGAACATGCTACTAGATGGCATCTAGAAGTTTTTACCTGAGATTAAGAGCTGATGTATACTTACCAATGATGTATGAAAATACAATTTTATAGTATTATTGTTTTGTTACTTTTTGCCAAACATAATTGAATCTTTATAAAGATTTTGTCTTTTGCCTTAACTTTATTTTTTAAAATATTTCAATTTTTTTCTTTCAAGATATCATGAGGTTGCATTGCCTTTACTTTAATATCTAAATCCAGCATAAGTCAGTATAAGTGACTCTATAATGAGTCACTTACATCTCATTTAAAAATGAAAGTTAAGACTGAGAGTGGTGGCTCAGGCCTGTAATTCCAGCACTTTGAAAGGCTGAGGTGGGAGAACCACTTGAGACTAGAAGTTTGAGACCAGTAGCATACACCTGTAGTCCCAGCTACTCTGGAGGCTGAGATGAGAGGATCACTTGAGATCAGGAGTTCAAGGCTGCAGTGAACTAGGATCACATCACTGCACTTCAGCCTGGGTGACACCCAAGGACCCTCTCTCAAAAAAAAAAAAAAAGAAAAGTTGATATTGAGTATGTGGCAAGCAAAATAATTTTATAAGGATTATGATATGAGTGAATCTTTTCCTGTTAGATGGACAATATAAATGAGTTTTCAGAGATGTAACTATGTTACATTTATGTGAAAATTACCACCACATTTCTAGCATGCTTAGAGTTTGTAATTTCAAATATTATCTGTTTTAATTTTTTGACTTTTATATAGGCTGTCTATATGTACCAAATTAGGGGAAATTTGGGAAATGTGGGACAGTGATGAGTTAGAGTTATACATAGGTATTAATAAGTGGTATTTGAATTGGACTTGGTGAGAAAGATTTGGTTCTATCTTGGTTTTTTTGAGTGTTTTATACTCAATTCTGAATATCAGAGATACTGTAGAAATGCTAATCACTCACCACTATTATATAGAGGGATATACATCAGAACAGAAAATTGTGATCTCACCAATGGGAATATTTCAGCTAATGGAAGTAGTAGATGGGTCTATGATCTAGAAACAGATAAGGTAAGAGCATACAGGCATATTTGGGGAGTAGCTATTATCTAGTTTGTCAGTGGAGTAGAATATGTAGAAGAGAAGGAAGTTAAAAGCAGAAACAGGGATTGGGCTTTGAATGTTAGGAAATTTGAATTTTATTCATTTTTGTTGAAAGTTTTGATTCAAGTTTTTGAAAGTGACCTTGTTTGCCTTAGATCAATATGTTAGGTAGATGATTAGCTTAGATAATTTCTAAGATTCCTTTTAGTCCTGTGAATCTGTAACCCATGATGAGGCTGGGCTTTAGACATGTCACCTCTTTGGTGTCAGCCTGAGAGATTTGATAATCAGTCTTAAAATTTATAGCTTAATATGGTGAATGAGATCAGTAAGGATGAAAGTGAGAGAAATAAAAAGAAGATTGAACTTTGAGAATGTCAGCATCTAGGGAGTGGTTCCCTCTCCACGTCTCTTATTTTTCCCCTTGCAATTTAATTTTGAGGAATTCAGGTGACTTTGTCTTAGAGTTTATCACAATCTATATTTTATTGGTTGCATCCATGTGGTATGGCATGTTATTCTGCTCTCTCTTCTGTTCATTGGTAGTTTAATTATAGAGGCTCGATCATATTCATGTTTTTGTTTATTTGCTTGTTTTTTGATGGGTGGCTATGACTACTTCACTAGGTAGTGTAAATGATCTGTACTTAATCAGGTGGGACATAATATTGGATCATTTCTCTCTTTTGATATTATAGACATTGATGATTAATAACTAGATCCATTAATTTGTTAAGGTTTGCAAAATGGTGATGATCTAATTCTACCAGTTCTTCTGTATTTATTAGCTGAAATAGTTCTGTAAAGTGAAACTTCATTTTCTATTTGATTACTTGTTGGTAGGTATTGTTTATATAAATGATGGGACAAATGCATAATTTGTTTGCTTTATTCATTTTCAAAATAATGTATTGATCCATTAGCATCCTCTAACAGTGACCAGTTAATTAACTTATGGATTTAAGTTATATTTCAATAGAAAAATATTTCTTATATTTCAAATAGAAAAATATTTGATATTTTTGTTTTACTGAAATTATTGTCTTTATTGGTATGCAAATTATGTTATTTTGGCCACTGGGCTCCTGAGTTCTTTGGATATAACTCTAGTTGTCTAGATTTGACAATATGTTCTAGGCTCATGTGTGCATTTTCTAACCCAGACCTGGAATCAGCCATTTTTCCAGCGTTCCCTTGGGTTCTCATTGCTTGGGTTTGTCATTGTTTCTAGGCTTTTTTTAGTGGGCAGATCTTTAAGATAAAATGACATCAGGAGTTCATACTGATACTTCAAATTCAAATTATTAAAATTCTCGTCTTTAATCTCCTTTTTTCCTTACAAAGTATTGGTTATCTTGGTTTTCAATGGTGCCAGAAATGACAGAATTAGAACTTCACGTAAGTGTTCATTTGTTCACCTCACAGTGCATACACAGTACTCAAAATACCAGCACCAACAATGTGATGAATGAAAGCAGGTTTAGATTATGTAAAGAACTTTGTTAAAAATATACAGTTTGGTAAGTTTGATGTATGTATACAAACGAAACTATTGTCTCAGTAAAGATTCTGAACATATTCATCACCACAAACAAATTCCTCTACCCCTTTGTAATATTTTCTTTCCACACCTTTCTCCTCCCACTGCCATCTCTAGGCTTTTTGTCACCGTAGATTAGTTTACATTTCCTAGATTTTTATGTAAGTAGAATAATATAAAATGAAGTCTTTTTCTTCTGCCTTATTTTACACAGCTCAATTATTTTGAGATATATCCGTGTTGTTGCATGAATTAATAGTTCATTCCTTTTTATTCCTTAGTAGTAATCTAGGGATATACTATAGTTTTTTGTTTTTTTATTTTAGGTTTGTTTTTAATTCACTTACTGATGAACATTTGAGTTATTTCTAGTTTAGGGCTATTAGAAATAAAGCTCCTTGGACATTCATGTATAAGTCTTTGCATGGATATATGCTTTCATTTCACCTGGAGTGAAATGGTTGGATAATATGCTAGGTGTATGCATAATTTTTTTTAAGTTAAACTGTTTTCCAAAGTGGTTTTACCAGCTCACATTTCCACCAACGTGTGTGAGTTCCAGAACCTCCACATCACTGCTGTTACTTAGTATGGTTAGTTTTTGAATTTTAGACATTTTAATGTGGGTGTACTGTTAATTGTGGTTATAATTTACATTTTGCTAATGATTAGTGATCTGCCATCTGTATGTCTTTTTGGTGAAGTATCTGTTCAAGTCTTCTCTCTACTTTAAAAAAAAATTGTGTGTGTGTTTTTTAATTGAGCTTTGAGGGTTTTCTAATGCAGAATACAAATCCTTTATCAGTGACATCATTTGCAAATAAGTACTCCTAGTTTATGACTTGTTTTTATCCTCTTAACAGCATCTTTTGAAAAGCAGAAGTTTCTGATTTTAATGACTTTCCATTTATCAGAATGTTTTAAATGAATCATGTACGTTTGTTATGCCCCCATTTTATCTTTCTTGTTGGCTTTTTAGTTGTAACTGTTTGCTGTATTATTTTAGTGATTGCTTTAGGGTATATAGGTATGCATCTTTAACCTATCACAGTGTACCTTCAATTGCTATTATACTATTTTATGCATAGCATAAGAACCTTACGGTAGTCTGTGTCCATTTCTCACCTGTCAGCCTTTGTGCTACTGTTGTCATACATTTTACTCTTACATGTGCTTTAAGCCCCACACTACATTGTTATTTCACTTTAAACAGCTAATTATCTTTTATATTTAAATAATACCAAAAGTCTTGATATTTACCTGTGTTGTTGTTTCCTGTGCTTGTTAATTACTTTCCATGCTCTTTATTTCTTTGTATATATCCAGTTTTTCATCTGTTAATCATTTTACTTCCTTCACCACTACTTACAGTGCAAGTCTGCTGGTGATAAATTCTTTTATTTTTTTTTAGTGTCTGAAAAAGTCTTTGTAGCATCTCCATTTTTGAAAGTTATTTTTAGCCAGGTGTGGTAGCTCACATCTATAATCCAATACTTTGGGAGGCCAAGAGGTGAGAGGATCACTTGAGGCCAGGAACTCAAGATCTCTTGGTGGGAGCTTGTTAACATAGCGAGAACTTGTTAAAAAAAAATAATAATAATGAAAGTTATTTTTGCTGGGTATGCAATTTTAGGGTGAGTTTTCCATTACGTACTTTAAAGGTGTTGCTCTGTTATCTTCGAGGTTGTATTGTTTTCAATGAGAAATATGCTATAATCCTTCTTTGTTCCTCTGTGTGTAATATGTCTTTTTTTCTCCGGCAGCTTTTAAGATTTTTCTCTTTATCAGTGGTTTTGAGCAATTTGACTATGTTATCTAAATGTAATTTTCTTCTTGGGATTCTGTGAGTTTCTTGAATCTGTGGGCTTATAGTGTGTTCATATAGTGGAATACTATATATATGAAATAAATGTGCTAGATCTAGATGTATTAACAGATCAATTTTATTTTATTTTATTTTATTTATTTACTTGTCACTGACTTGAAGCACATCAACATAGATAAATTGTAAAAACAAGGCTGATTTGGGAGAAAGCAAGTTATATATAAAAGCTTAATCCAGTGTGAGCCATTTATGTAAATTTAAAAAACGAAACAATCATATTTTTATGGCTACAGTCATATGTATCAAAATTTAAAGGATGAGTATCAAGGATTCATACTAGAGCTGGCACAAACAGGTAAACTCTGGGACAGATTGAGTTAAAGATGCAGTCTTTGGATGCATCTATAGTAGCATTGTGTCTTAATAAAATGTATCTTAAGCAGATGTGAAACACTTTATCTGGGCAATGAGTACACTGTTTAATTTCTATATTTACACACATGTCTAAAATATATAATTGTATACACACACACACATACATATATAAAATCACTGATTTGTAAAAGGTTAATACAGTTCTTATATATAGCTTCTATTGCTTCACTTTATTAGATATAAAAATAACCCCTTCCACATAGTTACATTTCAGTAATCTACCAAATAAAAGTTATTCCCATAGATGTAAGACCTATTTCCTTAAAATGTCATGACCAGAATTTCCATAGTAGTCTCTAAAATGAGACTCCAGTGAAACAGTCTGATCTGTAGGTCATTTCCTTTCCTGTTAAGAGACCCTTGTTAATTTCATTTTGAGATATCCCAGAAGAAACATTGCAGGTGTGCAAATCCAACTAAAACAGATAATACTGGGTAATGTTCCCTTCTTACTCTTCCTTTTTATTAATTCACTTATTACCTATCATCCAAAATAAAAAGTCTTTGTCATACTGGCATCTGATTTTTTTTTTTCTTTTGACAACCAGCCTGTCTTCTGTCTCCTGCAATTCATTTTAGCATCTTTTGATACGTTGCCAGGTGGGCACCCCTTGTTGAACAAGAAAGACCTGGAAATCATTAGAGCTAACAATATACAGGTTTTTCTTAAATGTGCTGCCAAAGGGCATAACCTCTTTAGGTCAGTGACATGTAGCACTTGCACAGCAGCTTTTTCTTCCCATTTCTAATGGTAAGACGTGAAAATATCCTCTGTCACGACCAACTTTTCTTTTTTATTTTATTTTATAGAGATGGGGTTTCACCATGTTGGCCAGGATAGTCTCGATCTCTTGACCTTGTGATCCGCCCGCCTCGGCCTCCCAAAGTGCTGGGATTACAGGCATGAGCCACTGCGCCTGGCCACGACCAACTTTTCTTTGGTCACATACTTCTAATCTTAATGCATGAAGATTGGTGTGTTGCTCAGAGCTTATTTTTTAAAGAAACAAAAAAAAAGAGAGAGAGGGAGAAGGAAGAGTAAGGAAAGTCTACTTGGCATTTTCATTTGTCTTCCAAAAAGAATTTACATTGAATTGTAATGTAGCAGTTTCAGAAAACTTGTGGATATACACGTTTCTTTACAGCAAATGGAAACAAATCTAGAACATGTACTCAGTATGTGGTAGTTCTTCCATTTTGGTGATATTTACTTTTCTTTTTGGAGGAAGCCATTGTTTGTGAGGCAGTTTTCTTGTTCCCATTAACTACATAAATAATTTGGAATGTCTTTTAGGCTTTCTCTTTCCTATATTAAAGTTGTTCCACCCTCAGGCTCAGTCACCTGTGTAACTGCTTATTTTCTAACCAGAGTTAAGTTAGTAAAGCCCTCCCCTTCAACAGTCACCTATTGTGTAACAAGTTCAGGGAGATAATAGTCAAACAAAACAGACTGTATCCTACCTTCAAGTAGAAAGATCTACATTTTTTGAGTTTTCCCAAACCAGGTTCCTGGGACTAAGAGTAACTTCATTAGTTGGGAGAGGAGTTGCAGGGAGGAGGGGACATGCATTAACAGAACAAAGAGCTTTCCTTTCTTTGAAATAGTCTCATGACCAAATGCTGAAAAAATATACAATGGATTTCTTAAATATAGTTCTGGTTCTGAAGTACATACATACTTAATGAAACCAAAATTGAATGCTCCTAAAGTAGGCTGATCTATATATAATAGCATTTCCAAAAGTAGAGCTTTTGTGGGCGATCTCTTAACTCTCCCTTGCTATGTTCACTGCATATTTCCCTTACTCCATAGGCATTCCAAGAGGAGTAATTTATAATAAAAAGAAAAATTCTGTGAAATATAATTGTCATCAAAGGGTTCCTTGGAAGGTGTGGTGGGAAAGCTTTGTAATTGCTGCTTCACAGAACTTCAGAGTTGAGGGAGAACAGTCTGGTATAGTAAAAAGAACATATACTGTAGAGTCCAAAAGACTTTAATCCAATCCCAGTTCTGCCCCTTATTCTGTGTAACATGGGGCAAGTTTATTAACTTCTCTGTACATTAGTTTTCCTGTTTGAAAAATGAAGATAACAGTTCTTTCTATGAAAATTGCACACCAAAGACACCATATATTTCATTTGTTCAGCTCCTTTATTTGTGTTGTACTGGACTCTAATGGTTTCTGCTACTGTTAATAATTGATGAACATTGTGTCAGAACTTATTCTATTGTCAGATTGCCTTAGTGAGGAAAGGATCTGCGTTATAACATTAGAATTTCAATCCAACATCTCTAAAAAGAGTATGACAAAAGATTGCAAAAAAATGACTATTATTTAATAGTCAGGGTAGCAGAAAGCTGTAATATTTTTACTAGAATATGATTAATTCACAGATGTTGACGAGCCATTATATTCTCATCAGATGATACTTAATAACTTGTGAACAAATGAAATAACTTGTTTTTATTCATGTGAGGTAATATTAAGCTCTCTAAAAAGGCTGTAATTCCTCAGAACATCCTAGAATTTACTATATCGGGAATGGTTAGACTGTTCAGATTTCTGAGCAAAAACACCGTCCAACACAAAACCAAATTACCCAAGTATTTTGAGAGTTGATGTTAGATTGCTTCTGCCCTAAGAACCTAAAAGCAAGAACACATTTCAATAAGGCTGCCCTTCTCTTTTACACCTTTGAAATTACTGCCATGGATATGTTTACTAGTAGTGCATTATTAACCCGGCTGTAGCCACTTGCCTTTTGCTGACCGGCTTGTGTACCAGAAAAGGAAGTAGTACTGGGAGAGAGTTCTTGACAAAAGAGCTACTGATTTGCATCTATGGTAATATGTAATGTAAAGTCAGTTATCAAAAGATTAACTATCTGAAAAGGATTATTTCAAACATTGCCATCCCTAGGGGTTTGCTGTAGAGGCAAATTATATTATTTATAGTCTGTGAGGGGAAGGGAGAGACAAAAACTATTATGCAGGTAGAAGTAACATCTGGTAAGGGGAGGTGTACGAGTTGGGATTCTTGGATTACAAACGTTCAACTTAATTATGGTTAAATAGGCTAAAAGTAAACCATATTGTACTTTTTCTTGTGTAAAAATACAATTTTGCTGCTGGACACAGTGGCTCAGGCCTGTAATCCCAGCACTTTAGGAGGCTGAGGTGAAAAGTCGCTATGTTGGCTCACATAACCAGGCTTCAAGATAGATAGAGAAGAACTAACCTTTGATAGTACAAAACTTGAATATTATCAAGACTCTTATCTGCTTTCTCTTTCTCTGCCAATTTGTGTTTTTTTTTAAATTGTTTTCTCCATGTGGCAGAGGCAGTTCTCAATCCAAATCTTTATAGATCTTCTTTAACCAAAGAAGAAAGGGACCCGACTGAGCTCCAATTTTCAAAATATCTAGTCTTTTTTGGTGGTGGAGAATGTAATCTCCTTACTAGAATAATATTAGAAGGAAAAATTGGGAAGGCACAAATAATTTGCCACCTCAAGTGGAAGTCATTACTGTGAGTGCTAGAAAAGGATTGTCCTCATAAGGTAAGAGACCATGGGTTATTCATGGTGCTAGCAAATGTTACATGATACTATTATTGTTGCTGCCTTCCTGGGCTAGTCCTCTGTTTTATCCCCATATTTCCCCTCCATAGTGCAGTACCCCCTCAAACTGGGAAGGTAGTCAACTTGGACAGTGGCCTGACCCTAGGGAAGAGTTCGCTTAAAAGTCTACATGGCCATGTTATCAGATTCATTCCATTCATAATTCAGATTCACAGCTTCTACATGTGATGGAATTATATTACTTTCTAAAACAATTTTTAGACTATAACTCACACAGTTGTGGAAGAAATTCAGAGCTTATGGGAAAAGATGCATCTCCCTATCCAAGTCTTACTTCTAGCGGCAAGGATCCTACTGCTCAGAATTGTAGTATAATTTTACACTTTAATCTCCAAGGGGGCTTCATTATAAAGCAAGGTGTCAGTACTATTATTGATGCAGATTATCCTATGATTCCAGATTTCTGCAATTACAATATATATATGGTTGAAATGATTATTCCATTAAGCAACCCATTTGCCTCCTGCTGTGACCCTTACTATGGTATAGCTTTTAATGTTTCTGGTTTTACAAAAGAAAATCTGCATCAGTTCTTAAAGTTACATTTAAAATTTATATCAACAGTACAACCAGATGGCATTCTGACACTCACTATAAGTATTCTAGAATTTTTCTAAAATAGCTGGCTCAAATAGAAAAGTCATCTTCTCCCCAAGTATGTTCCTGTCCTTTTCTCTTATTGTGTGTTCTAACTGTTGTACTTATATTAAAATCATAAAACCAGAATGGAGAATTTATTCCAAAAATTCCCGTGCATTTCTCCATCCAATCTTACTTCCTGATGCAAGGAACCACTGTCACAAATGAAGTGTAATTTTACATTCGTGATGATGTCTTGCTTATTAAATAGTGACATTCAAGAAATTGCCAGCACAGGCATTCTTTTATAGGTCAAGAATATACTTATTTTGAAAATGTTGAAAAATAGTAATTATTTAACTGATTTCAGAAGAATCTAGTTTAAATGGCATCTTGGACTTTCTACTGACTCACTGAAAATAGGGATTAATTTTTGAAGAGGATGACAAAATTTATAAGTCCTTGTTTTTAACTATGAAAAATTATATATATATATAATAATAATAATGATTTTTTTTTTTTTGAGATGGAATCTACTCTGTTGCCCAGGCTGGAGTGCAGTGGTATGATCTCAGCTCACTGCAACCTCTGCCTCCTGGGTTCAAGCGATTCTCCTGCCTCAGCCTCCTGAGTATCTGGGATTATAGGCGTGTGCCACCATGCCCAGCTAATTTTTATATTTTTAGTAGAGACGGGGTTTCACCATGTTGGTCAGACTGGTCTTGAACTCCTGACCTTGTGATCTGCCCGCCTCAACCTCCCAAAGTGCTAGGATTACAGGCATGAGCCACTGTACCCAGCTGTAAAATTGTATTTTTACACAAGAAGTACAATATGGTTTACTTTTAGCCTGTTTAATCATAATTAAGCCAAGAAAATGTAAGCTAAACAAAACCTTGTATAACGGTTGTTATTGTGACTCAGTGGTATAGACTTGAGTTTTCAAAAATGAAGTATTCTTGTAATTTTTTTATCCTCCTACAATATAGTCTCAGTAGTCCTAAGGGGCTATAATCAAAGGAATATTGAAAAATGAGAAAATGTCTGTCAATTTGCATTTGGACAGAGATGATTATGGGAACTTAATATTGGAATCCTGACACCTGGGACATCAGAAGGGAAACTTTTTTAATCAAAGCCCATGTAGATCTTGAAGACACTTCTGTAGTTTCCCACTCCCCCATCTATTTCCAAACAGCAGAGAGAACAGAGAAAAGAGAATTTTTCAACATCTTAATTTTCTTTAATAAAGAAATAATCCCCAAGCTGGGTGCAGTGGCTCATGCCTGTAATCCCAGCACTTTGGGAGGCCGAGGCAGGCAGATCAATAGTTCAAGAGGTCAGTAGTTGAGGTCCGTAACTTGAGGTCAGTAGTTCAAGACCAGCCTGGCCAACATAGTGAAACCCTGTCTCTACTAAAAGTACAAAAATTAGCCAGGCGTAGTGGCAGACACCTGTAATCCAAGCTACTTGGGGGAAGGCTGAGGCAGGAGAATTGCTTAAACCCAGGAGGCGGAGGTTGCAGTGAGCTGTGATCACACCACTGTACTCCAGCCTGGGTGACAGAGCAAGACTCCATCTCAAAAAAAAAGTAGAAGGAAAAAAAAGCCCCTAATAAAAATCTACTTTTACAAATCACTGGTGTCAGAGAAACCATTTAAGAAGAAATCCCTTACTATTGGCAGATAAAGAGTCATTTCCTTTCTCCTCGAAAATAAGAGTGCATTCTTCTTCCAGCAGTCACCTTGTAGCATACATACGTGAGACAATATGGGGTCTAAACAGTGATAGGATGGAGACTTTCCCTTGATTATATGCTTTTTGTTGGCTAGCTGTGTCATTTATGTTACAGTACCACATCCCAGCACCACCATCTCCAGCCAGACTTAATGAGAGTAAGTTTTATTATTTTTCCATCTAATGAAACTTTGCTTGAGCCTTTGCCTCGTATTTCAGTTTTGTTTAGGATATAACTTTAAAATGAGGCACCAAGGTACAAGGTGCATATTATAAGTTATTTTTATTGTGTAACCTCTGAAGGCAACCTTAAAAAATGTTCAAATAACAAACTACTTTTTGATTATAGAAATTTAAAAATTGTACTGTTATTTAGAATTGGCCAGGCTTCTAACTGTAATTGTTTCTTTTATTAAGAAAGTTTAATAAATGAGTTTTATTTCTTGTGTGGATGCCTGTATTTAACTTGGTCTCTTTGACTTGGCATTAGACAAGTAAAATTCAGATTTCTTTTTTCTGCAGTCAAACTTAAATACATTTATTCTCTTCTTTGAATTAATGTAATGCTGAGTTGCAGGGAAAATTGGTTAGGCATGGTTCTTGTGAACCCAAGTTGTATTTCAGTTTTATAAATGAATTATCCTTACTTAGTTTGAATATCTGAACCTAGTTGGATTGGGAAACATTATTTTAAAGCAGGCATGATAAGTTATTTACCTTAAATAACTAAAAGTATATTGCTTTTTTCTGTTTGAAATTACCTGTAGTTGTAGGAGTAAAAGGCATTTTACTATTGATGTAATTATAAGGACAGATACTTGCACATTTTCAGTGTCATCAAGTAAGATGATTGACTTTAAGTTTTAGCAACTAGAAAACCATTGAGGATATATCACTTTTCAGTTGTGAGTCCTGCCTTTGTTAGTCTCCTTGACAAATTGAATTTCCATTTTATGTTACAGTGTGGATTTCAATTTGCCGAGCTTTATTAAGGATCTTGTTTCTTTTATTTTTTTCTTTAAGTGAATGTTACAAGGTAATCTAGTTGACAAACATTTGTTTCTTGTAACTTTGCATTTGCGAATTCTGTAATTTTTTAAAGGTATTGACTGGTTATTAATAGATTAATCTTCCTTAGAACCAGAAATGACCAGATCCAGCACTGTGCCCTTTTCTTTTTATAGATAAAGGAACTGAGACCCAGATAATATAAACCTACAAAGTGTACACTAGAACCTTCTGTTACTTCTTTATCTACCACAGGGCAAACTGTAAGTAAATAATTAAAATAACTGATTCAATTTGTGAATCGGAGCTCTCTTGCATTGATATAGTTGTTCATGTTAGATCTTTTGTGATAACAGTGATTGAAGTTCAAAGGTAATTGTTTAAAAAATTGTCATAAGAATTAGGCAGAAAGGGTAGCCTCATATGCCCAAGGTGGAGTAAAAGAGGGTAGAAATGATCGATTATTTTTCTTCTAGTAATAGGAATCTGTTATGATAGTTATTACTCACTTATTTGTATCACAACTCTCCCAGGTAGAAGGTAAACATTTTTGTAAAAGGTACCACCAGCATAAAATGCAGGAAAGAGGAAGAAAACTGACATTGAGTACATCTTTATTAATCAATAAGGACACATGTATGTTATTGGTCACATCATTTTAATTGAATGGATATTTCATTATTTAACCAATCACCTATTGTTGGGCATACAAGTTTTTTTTCCAGTTATTTTTTACAATTAAGAAAAACTTTTTATTACCATTCTTGTACAGCCTTATTTAATTTGCCTGATTGTTTCTGTAGTAAACTTTTCCAGAAGTAGAATTGCTGAGACAAAAAGGTCCACTCATTTTTCAAGGGTTTAGATAATAAAATGCCAAAATACTCTTCAGAAATGTACTAATTAAAATCTTTCATTACAAGTGTGATTCTTGCCAAGTCTATGAGAAAAAAATAATATAGTTTTTATTTCTTTTATTAGTGCAGTGGAACACTATTTCTTTTGTTTTCTGATTCTGTGTTCCTTTTTTAAAGTTAAGATTTTGTTTACATACAACAAAATTCGCCTATTTGTGAATTTTGTATACAGTAGTTTGACTGATTTTGGTAATAATATACAGTCATGGAACCACCAGCACAATCAAAATGTTGAACAGGTCTTTTACCCTAAAAAGTTTCTTCCTTCTCCTTTGCAACTGGTCTCCTCTCCCATCTGCAGCCCCAGGGCAACTATTGATCTAGTTTCTGTCACTTTAGTTTTGTCTTGACAAAAGTCACTTTGTAGAGTTTTCTATTTTCAAGTAAATGGAGTCTATAGTAAATAGTCTTTTGTGTTTGACTTTTTTTACTTAGCATAATGTTTTGAGATTCATTTGTTTTGTTTATTAATATTTTATTTATTTTGTATTACTGAGTTGTATTCTATAATCTGGGTGTACCAACGTTTATGTGTTCATCACTTCATTAGTATCTGGATTGTGCTGAAGTTTTGGCTTTTATGAATCATGCAGTTGGGAACGTTTGTGTGCAAGTTTTTACATAGCTCTTGGGTAAATACCTCTGTTTTACATTGCTCATTTTATATTTTATATTAAAATGAGCATTGCTTAATTTTTACATTGCTCTTGAGTAAATACTTAGGAATGGAATTGCTTTATAAGTTATCGCCATACTGCTTTCCAAAGTGTCCGTACATTTGGCATTCCTACCAGCAATGTAGGAAAGTTCAAGTTGCTCCAGATTCTCATGACCACTTATTATTTTCAGACTTTTTTTTTTAAGCCATGAGCTCATGTTTTATTGGAATAGAGAAGCATGGCCATAATTATAATATAGTATGATTAGTGCTAAATATGTCAGTCTTTTTAAACCTAAGCCATACTAGTGGCTATGTAGTAGAATCTTCTTGTGGTTTTAATTTGCATTTATCTGATTAGTGACGTTGAGTATACATTTATAAGCTTACTGGCCATCTGCATAAAGTGTGCCAACCTTTTCCCCAGTTTTAATTGGATTGTTATTTATTCTGGATACAAGCCTTTGTCATGTAGGTGTTTTAAAATAGTGTCTCCCATTTAGTGGGTTGCCTTTTCATTTTCTTAACAGTGTATTTTGAAGAGCAGAAATTGTTTATGAAGTTCATTTCATCTATTTTTTTTACTTTCATAGTTTTTGCTGCTTTGTATGCTAAGAAATTTTTGCCTAACCCAAAGTCACAAACATTTTATCCAAATGATTTTTTTCCCTGAAAGTTTAATCAGTTTAACCTTTTAAATTTAGTCCTGAAAATGTAGCCTCATATGTCCAAGGTGGGGTAAGAGAGAGTAGAAATGATGAAATATTTTTTTTTTAGTAATAGAAATCTGGCCAACTTTGAACTTTGTGTATAATGTGAGAGTAAAGGTCTTGAGTCATTTTTTTCCATGTGGATATCCCATTATTCCATCACCCTTGGTTTAAAAAGCAATCTTTTGGAGAGATCCAAGATGGCCAACCACTAGCAGCTCAGGATTGCAGCTCCCAGTAAAAGTGCAGAGAGCCAGTGGACGCCACACTTACCGATAAATTTTTGCTGCCCACGGACCAGGACATTCCCAGCGGAGGAGCCCCATGTGGCTGGCGTGGCTTTTTTTGCCAGCGCCTTGGTTCAGCAGCTCTTGGTGCAGAGTAAATGGGACTGAGTCTCCTTTTGGATGATGTTTGGAGCTCTGTGAAGGCAGAGCAGTCCATCCAGCTGATTGAAAAAGGGACTGAAGAGGGAAGTCAGACTGGAGACCCCCGGGGCAGAAAAGCACCACGAACTTCAATGCTGCTATTTTAGCTAGTGTTGCAGGTCGCCACAGTGAAAATTACATAGATTCTGGAGCTGGGAATTAATGAGCTCGACATCCACTCAGAGACCTAATTTGAAAGTTGGTAATTACAAAGATGACAGATGGATAAAACCATAAAGATGCCAAGAAGCCACAGTAAAAAAACTGAGAACACTCAAAATCGGAAAGTCTCTCCTTCTACAGAGGACGCTAGTCCCTCATCAGTAACGGAACAAGGCTTGATGGAAAACAAGTGTGAAGAATCATCAGAATTAGGCTTCAGAAGGTGGATAATAAGAAACTTCTGTGAGCTAAAAGAATATGTTCTAAACCAATGCAAAGAAACTAATAACTTTGAAAAAAAGTTTGACGAAATGCTAACGATAATGGACAATTTAGAGAAGAACATAAACGAATTAATGGAGCTGAAAAACACAATACGAGAAATCCGTGAAGTATGTACAAGTTTTAACAGTCAAATTGATCAAGTAGAAGAAAAGATATTAGAGGTCGAAGACCAACTTAATGAAATGAAACGAGAAGACAGGATCAGAGAAAAAAGCGTAAAAAGGAATGAACAAAATCTCCAAAAAATATGGGACTATGTGAAAAGACCTAATTTACACTTAATAGGTATACCTGAAAGTGACGAAGAGAATGAATCCAAGTTGGAAAATATTTTTCAGGATATTATCCAGGAAAATTTTCCTAAACTAGCAAGGCATGACAATACTCAACTC
>CAUYQU010001537.1:0-18274 GCA_963574635.1 Cheracebus regulus
TCAGCCTTTTTGCACTGGTTTCTTTCCATTTTTGTAGATTTATCCACCTGTCGTCTTTGTAATTGCCGACTTTCAGATTGGGTCTCTGAGTGGACATCTGGCTTGTTGGTGATGAAGTTTTTTCTGTTTCTTAGTTTTCCTTCAGTGGACGCCCCTTCCCCATAGAGCTAGGCCTTCCTGGGTTCAGTTGTGCTTGCTGTGAAACTCTCAGTCCTCAGCGCTTCAAATTGCTATTCTCCTTGTGGGGATGGAACCAGCCAAGCCCAGCTAAAAGGGCACTCAGTCCCGTATACTACACACCGAAAAGCACTGTGCCGGGGCACCGGCAAAACAGCCGCACTGGCCAAAAGAGTTGCGCTGGTGGCCTGTGTGGCTCCTCCGCTGGGAATCTCCCAGTTTGTGGGCAACAATAATTCGTCTGAAGTTGCGGTGTCCACTCACTCTCTGCACTTTCACTGGGAGCTACAATCCTGAGCTGCTGCTAATCAACCATCTTGGATCTCTCTCCCTGGATCAAAATCTCTTTAATGGTTCCTCATGTTCTGCAAAAGAACGTCTGTACTCCTTAGGTTAGTTCTCGTGAATCTTCCTACACTGGCTCCAGTGTTGTGCCATTGTTTCACTCACTTCCCATCCATTCGCAAGCCCTTTCACTTTTGTTACCTTCCTTTATAAAGACAAATCTAAGAACTCTCTTTCACAATCTTTCTTGAAGCTATGAATGACTTCAAGAAAAACTTTTATGTTCCTAATAACAAGCATGAAAGCAATCCATGCCACCTCTACATCTTTCTTCTTATCTTGAATGAGGATGTGATGCCAGGAACTATACAGCCATTTTATGCCTATGAAGCAGCAAGCAAGCAACACATATATTCTTTCTCTAAAAGTACAACTAAAACAACAAATAGAATTACTATGTTGGAAAATGATTGAGTCAATGGGTATCAATGGCTACCGAAACCATTTGGCCAAAGTTGATGGCAGAATTTTATAATAGAGGATCAGGCTGACAACACCTGAACCCCCAATCAAACTGAATATCACAAAAGAGCAATAATTAGACAGCTATATGCACCTGGCATGTGCAATCGTGAGTACACAATACTAATTACAGACAGTTCTTGCCAAAAAATTGAACTGGAATCTGATCAAGTCCCTAAACCTAATTACCAAATTACAGGAAATATGAGGGAATCAGGAATAAGTTAAACATGACCATAGGATACCATCGGAAAAATCCAGAATGTGAGAAGTTCTCCAGAGTATATCATGATTCTTCAGCAGATAATGTTGACAAGGGAAATAAAAAGAGGAAACCTATTGATTGGAAGAACTAGGAGACATATCAATCAAATGCAATGTGCCAACCCTGTCTGTGTGGTATCTGTTTAAGACAAACCTACAATCAAAAAATCTTATCAGAAAAATCTGGGAATTTGAACATTGATTGGATATTTGATGTTATTGAGGAGTTACTGTAAATATTTTAGCTATAACAAGAGTATTGTGGTATTTTTAAAAAAAAAAAAAAAACAAACCGAGTCCTTAAGATACTGCAGTAGAATTCCAATTAATAAAGACAGAAGGATTGATGGAAATAGAAAATTACCATGTGGCAAACACCATAGTAATAGTTGCTGCAGGCAACAATCATTAGTAGATTCTAAATTCAGTGAATAAAAGTAAAAAGAAATAGGATATATACATGGTCTCAAAATGTCTTCCCACAATTGCAAAGGGAAAAATAATTTTATAGAGAAACCTACAGTCACCACTTGTATTAGTATCCTAATGCCATGGTATCAAATTACCAGAAGAATTTTAGTGGCTTAAAATAACACAAATGCAGTATCTTGCAGTTCTAGAGGTCAAAAGCCAAAAATTCCCTGTGGAACCTCCAGGGAGAATCTTGTTCCCTATCTTCTATGGCTTTTAGAGGCTGACTGCACTCCTTGGCTTATGGCCCCACCTCACTTTGACGTCTGCTTCCATCATCACACCTCCTTCCCTGACTTGGACTTGCCTGCCGCCCTTTTCACTTAAGATATCTCCTGAATATGTTGGGCCCACCTGGATAATCCAGGATAATCTCCCAATTTTACACTGTTTGGGCTACTATAGCAAAGTACTATAGGCTGGGTGGCTTATACACCACAGAAATTTCTTTCTCACAGTTCTGGAGACTGGAAGTCCAAGATCCAGGTGCTGGCAGACTCAGCGTCTGGTGAGGGCCTGCTTCTTGGTTCACAGCTCTCTTCTGTGTTCTTACATGGTGGAGTGGCAAGAGAACTCTCTGGGCTCTCTTTTATAAGAGCACCAATCCCATTTATGAGGGCTCTGTTCTCATGAGCTAATAACATCCCAAAGTCTCCACCTCAATACCATCACATTGAAGGTTAAGATTTCAACACACGAGTTTGCCAGGGGGAGAGTGGGGAAGGACATGAACATTGTCTATACCACTCCCCATCTCAAGATCTTTAACTTAATCACATCTGCAGGATCCCTTTTGCCATGTAAAGTAGCATATTCACAGGTTCTGGGGATAAGGACATGGATATCTTTGGGGATATTATGCTGCCTACCATACCACCCTAACCAACTGATCAGCATTAACATTAGTAGTAATGAGACATAATGATACCTTGGGTCTGCTGATATACTGCCCTGAAAAGGACCCAACATTATTTCTGTAGTATTCTTGCCAAAAATGCATAACCTTAATCTAATAATGAGGAAACATCAGACAAATCCAGATTGAGGGAGATTCTACAAAATAACTGGACATACTTATATCCATAACTGGACATAAATGGGCCTAGTCATGGAAGACAAGGAAAGACTGAGGAACTGTACCAGCTTTCAAAAGACTAAGGACAAATGACAACTAAATGTGGAATCCTGAAATGGGTCCTGGAATTGAAAAGAACATCAGTTGGACAGTTGGTGACATCTGAATAAGGTCTATAGAGTAGCTAATAGTATTATAAGAATGTGAATTTTCTGGTTTTGATTAATGTACTATGATTATGTAAGATATCGACATCTTGGGAAGCTGGGTGAAAGTTACACAGAAAATTGTCACACTACTTTTGCAACCTTTTTGAAGGCTAAAATTGCTTCAAAATGAAAATTTAAATTTTGTTAATTAAAAATGATAACCATACCAAAATACTTTTAAAATGAAATGATACACTAACTTAGATTTGCTTTAAAATAATCCAGTAAAAAGGAGGAGGAAATAGATGAGGTTAGAAACAAATTTAATGGGCCATGTGTTGATCATTGTTGAAGATAAGTAATGAGCACATGAATTCATTATTTTATTCTTTCTAGTTTGAATATGTTTGAGCTTTTCCCTTATAAAAATTAAATAAAAACAATAAGATATTATGATCATTATATAAAATAAATAAATTGAATCACCAGCTTAAAATAGTTCCAGAAACAATCGACCTGGTTTACCAGCAAGGTAAAGAAACATATAATCTTACAGAAATAACTTAAGAGTACAAAAGAAATTACACACTCTATTCATCTTAATGAAGTGAATATAAATCAGACACCAAAACCTGATGAATAATGAGAAAGTAAATTACCGGCTAATCCCAATTATCAATAGATGCAAAAATTCTGAACCAAGTATTAGAAAGGTAAATCTAGCAATATTTTAAAACATTAATACATAATAATTAACTTGGGGTCAATCCAAGAAATGCAAATTTCATTTAACATTAGAAAAATACATTAAGGTAATTCACATTAACAAACTGGAGAAAAAAATTATATTATCATTTTAATAGATGCAGAAAAACACATTTATTAAGTTTCAATATTTACTCATGATTAAAACTCATAGTATTCCAGATTGAAGAAAACTAAAGTGATATGACAACTAAATGCAATACATGATGTTAGATTAGATCTTAGGATCATGAGAAAATTAAAGGACATTATTGGGGAAATTGTCAAAAGTGGAAAATGGACTATAGATAATAGTACTATATCAGTGTTAAGTTTCTTGATTTTGATGACTACATTGTGGTTAGTAAAGAGAATATCCTTGCTCTCTTACTGAACACTTCACATACTGAAGTATTTAGGGGCAAAGGAGGATGATGTCTGTAATTTGCTGTCAAATTATTTTAGAATAATGATGTGTGTGTAGATATATAGACAGAGAGATTCAAATGTAGTAAAATGTTACCAATTGGTGAGTCTCAGGGAAGGATATACCAAAGTTCTTTGTATTATTCATTCAATAATTCTTCTGTATATTTGAAATAAAAAGTTTTAAAAGAGTCTACATCTGTGGTTGTATTAGTCCATCCTCATGCTGCTATAAAGAAATATCAAGACTGGGTAATTTATAAAGAAAAGAGGTTTAATCGACTCACAATTCTGCATGGCTGGGAAGGCCTTAAGAAACTTACTTTTTTTTTTTTTGAGACAGAGTTTTGCTCTGTTGCCCAGTCTGGAGTGCAGTGGCACAATCTCAACTTACTGCAGCCTTCACCTCCTGTGTTTGAACAATTCTCCTGCCTCAGCTTCCCCAGTAGCTGAGACAGCCCACATGCACCACCCCACCTGGCTAATCGTTTTTTGTGTTTTTAGTAAAGGTGGGGTGGCCAGGCTGGTCTCAAACTCCACCTCAAGTGATCCACCCTCTCTTAGCCTCCCAAAGTGCTGAGATTACAGACGTGAGCCACCAGCCCAGCCAAGAAATTTACAATCATGGCAGAAGTCACCTCTTCAAAGGGCAGCAGGAGAGAGAATGAGAGATGAGCAAAGGGAGAAACCCCATATAAAGCCATCACATCTCGTGAGAACTCACTCACTATCACAAGAACAGCATGTGGGTATCCGCCCCCATGATTCAGTTATCTTCCAATGGGTCCCTCCCACAATACGTGGGGATTATGGGAACCACAAGATGAGATGTAGGTGGGGACACAGCCAAACCATATCAGTGGTAGATGCCAAGGACACATGGATTAATTCTAAAATAGATTAAAAAAACTTTTAGTAAATAGAATTAGAAGAAAACCTCTTCAACATGATAATGTGTCTGAAAAAAACACAAAAACTGCAGCAAAGTACGGCAGGGACATCTGCAACTTATCTGACAGCCTATGCCCCCTATTTCATTTTCCAATCATTGTGCCTCTCTTTCCCCCTTTTGCTTCACTGCACTGGCTAGAACTTCCAGCTGCAGTGTTGAATAGAAGCAGGGAATAGAAAGCACCCTTCTCTTTTTTTTTCTGATATTAAAGGAAATTATTTTTATCATTTCATCATTATGTATGATTTTGCTTAATTTTATATTTGCAAATAGCCTTTATCAGGTAAAGAAGATTCTCTTCTGTTTCTAGTTTACCTATTAAAAATACTCAAAGCACTATATTTATTAAAATAAACAAGAGGATTTAGCAATGTCACTATACACAAAACAGAAAAAAATGGTATTTCTACATACCTACAACAATTTTTTAAATGTAACTTAAATATATAATTTACAATAGCATCAAAATATATAAATACCTAGCAATAAATCTAATCAAAGATATGCAAGATTTGTAGGGTGACAATGATAAATGTTTATTGAAACTACTGAAGATCTAAATAAGTTGAGGAACATGCCTTATGTATTAGAACAGTACATGACTTTTGGTCTCAATATCCATCTATACTCTAATAAATCAGAATACCCAAAATAAATTTTATTTATGTGGGTTAAATCTATCTGTATTTGCCATATTGTAAATTAAAATTGAGAATTTAAAGAAATGCATTAATTCATTTATTATAAAAACATCAACAAACCCTCTATATGCTAACATGAATAACATTATTATAAATAACCATTTAAAAACAAAACAAAAAAAGGTAAGAAACTGCACTGCATCTAGCAGAAAGCAGGAGGCCCTGGAGCAGGATTAGGCCCTCTCATCCCAATCTTGCCAACTAAGCCTCATCCTCACTTCCGGCTGGCCAAGTCAGGTTCCGACAGCTTCAAGCTTACTTCCTGTGGGTTGGTCCCACTTCCGGCAGGTAAGGACTCTTTCCGGAGAATCACCTCATTTCCGGAATACAGTATAGTGCTGACTTCTGATGGATTAGGCTGACCTGTGGCAGCTCAGGCCCTCTTCTTGGCTTTTGAAGGGTGAGTTGGTCTCAGGCCACCCAGGCTTGGGTCTCTGTCACTTCCATGGCTAGTGAGAAGGGGTAAACTTGTGAGGTTTTGAATGTCTCCCACTGTGGCCCACGGAAGAGGTGGGGGAAAGAAAATGACTTGTATTCTTGTCCAGATTGCCTGGGGTCGGGGGGAAGGGCCAGCCCACTGCACCCCAATATTATCTCCGTTTGGCTAGAGCTGTTAGAGGAGGTGGTGGTAAGGATTGTGGCTGGGCTTTTCAGTTCTGGCTGCTATGGCTATTGCTGCTGTACCACTATACTGTGATTGTCCTGCTTCTGCGTCTACTAATGAGTACTGTCGTATAGGAGCCCTTGCTATGTGTTGAACACAGGTGGAAGAGATTTAGAATTCTCATTTAATCCTCTCATCAACTTTAAGGGATGCAGGTGTTGTTAAAACCATTCTACAGGTCAAGAAATTGAGATGCAGAGAAGTCAGTTACCTTACCCAAAACCTCGTAACCAGGTACACGGCAGAGCTGTTCTGAGCTTTTCTTTAAGTCTCTGGGGTCATACCTTGTAGCTGCTGTCATAAAATGGAACAGCCGTTTTTGTTTTGTTTGTTTTTTTGTTTTTTTTTTTCTGGCTGCAGAACTCTCTCTCAGAAGGGAAACCAATTCCAAACCCAACCTCATCAGCAGAGAAAAACAAAATTGTTAATATCCAAGAGCACATATAAATGGTAAAGGTACTTGGAACCTGTATTGATAATCAAAAAATTGCATATTCTGTGACCCAGCCATTTTACTAGGAATAATACATCCTGAGGAAGTCATCAGAGACATGAGTACACATTTGTTCACAAAGATGCATACTGGAGCATTACTATATAAGTGAAAAAGTGAAAACCATCCTCAAGTCCAATAGTAAAGGGCTGATTTAATTAGACATGTATTTTATATACATATCCCTAGTGTAATAATTGCTAAGATATACTGAGTGCTTATATGTGCCACTCATTGTTTTAAGAGCTATACATGTATTAATACATTTAACTATGTGATCAATTATAGTGTGATTATATAGGAATATTTGAGGCTTGAGAAAATGTTTATGCTCTATCATAATGAAAAAAGCATATTACAAAACTATTTTTTTAAATTATGTAGATGCAAAAAGGCAGTATTTAGAACTAAAACATGAAATTACTGTTTTTGTTTTGTTCTTTGCCATTTGGAGAATTTTCCAGATTTTCCACACCTATAATCATCTATTATATTTTTTAAATGATTTAAAAATGAAAGCATAGGGTATTAGGCCATGCCTGAGGACCTGGGAGAGTCAGTCCAGCTAGAGCTATGGCCACAGAAAGCCAGTGACTCCTGGGGCTGACCATGAGAGCCCTTGGCAAAGCAAGGAGACCCAATTAGGATCTCTCTCTACTGTGGGCCCTGCCCATTGCCCTATTTGCTCAAAAGCTCTGCTGCTGTGAGGACCTGGCACCAGGGTCTGGGTCACCAGAGAGGGCTCCAGTTATTCTGGCCAGTACTAAAAACAGTCACAGAGGCTGACACTTTCAGGACTAAGATCAAAGGTCTTAATCCAGCTTTCAGAGGCCTTCACTGTCTGGCTCCTCCTGACTTCTTGGCCCCAGTTTTCCACTCTCCACAGCCCTTCACTTCAGAAAGGCCGTTTCCTCCTAATTTTCCCCATACTCATGATGCATCCTTCTCCACATTTTTCAAACTTTCCCATCCTCTACTCCAAAAATACCTTTTTTTGTTGTTCCAAGCATATGGATGAGACTGACAAAACTGGTGATAGTATTGATGAAACTGCTATAAAGGCCAGTGTAACAGCAGTAACAATAGCTACCATTTATTGAGCACTTACCTCATGCTGTATTTATACATTGATCCCATTTAATCTGTGTATTTCATCTGTGGGCAGATACTAGTGTCCATCTTTACAGATAAAAGAGCTAAGGATCAAAGAGGTGAAGTAAATTTTCCAAGGTCCCCCGTCAATAAATGTGGGAAACAAACTTCAAACCCAAGTCTGTCTGTGCAGCTTACAAAGCACTTTAATATTCATGACCTCCCCAGATCTATGAGGATGGCTGCCCAGGTGGAATCAGCCATCTTTCTATCTGAGAACTTTGAGTCTGGTTGCTGGTAAATGGTAGTGGGGAGAGAGAGTCTATTTTAAGAATCCAGGTCACCGGAATTCTATTCATTAGAAGGCATTCATTATGCTCACAGACTTATCATGGCTGCCTTAATGTGAATTCAGCCAATCCAGGATTCAGAATTTCATCTACTCTCTTAAATGCAATTCTGTATTCATCAATGACCAGGAAAGGCACTGATGGGAAACGTCACACTGTAAATGGAATGGCAGATATGTGTATATATGTGTGTGATATATGCAGATATCTAAAACAGTCTCATGAAAAAGCATCAGCATAAAGAAATTAAAAATTAAGGAGAAATAAACAGTTTTGCTTCTTTTTCTAAAAATACAAGTGGACAGGTGTGGTGGCTCATGCCTATAATCCTAGCAGTTTGGGAGGCCGAGGCGGGAAGATCACCTGAGGTCAGGAGTTTGAAACCAGCCCGGCCAACACAGTGAAACCCTGTCTCTACTACGAATGCAAAAATTAACCAGGGCATATGGCACACGCCTGTAATCTCAGCTACCTGGGAGGCTGAGGCAGGAGAATCACTGGAACCTGGGAGGTGGAGGCTGCAGTGAACCAAGATCATGCCACTGCACTCCAGCCTGGGCAACAGAGCAAGACTCTGTCTCAAAAAAAAAAAAAATAAACATACAAACAAGTAAAACCCATTCAGGTTTGATGAATGGAGAATAGAAGTCTCCCCATTGTAAAGGCGTGACCATTCTTTTCCTAGAGGATATGGCATTCTTCTTAAAGATGGCATTTATGAAAGAGTATATGAATACACTTTTTCTTTTTCTTTTCATACATGGAGTACACCCATCACCCCAATTATAGGGAACTTAAACTACATCTCTGAGGAGTCCTGTGTTCTAGAGTGGATGTGATAAGCCATTGAACAGTGATTACTTATAAGTCTGAATGGCTTGTCTTCCCATGCTGCAGTTCTGGACCATGGCTGATCTATTTATTTCTTACAAAACCCTCGTGAGCCATGAATTCATTGTGTTGGACTCCCAAGGCAGGTTCACCCCTTCCCTACATTTCTGTATAAATATATTTGGTTCATTGTTTACTTAGACTTGGCAACTTCCCGTCAATGTCCCAGAAGAAGCATAAAGCAGACCAGAAGTAGAATGAGTTTTTTTGTTTGTTTGTTTTGAGACAGAGTTTTACTCTGTTGCCCAGGCTGGAGTGCAGTGGCATGATCTCGGCTCACTGCAAGCTCTGCCTCCTGGGTTCAAGTGATTCTCCTGCCTCAGCCTCCCAAGTAGCTGGGATTACAGGAGCATGCCACCATGCCCAGATAATTTTTGTATTTTTCGTAGAGATAGGGTTTCACCATATTGGCCAGGTTGGTCTTGAACTCCTGACCTCAAGTGATCCACTCACCGTGGCCTCTCAAAGTGCTAGGATTACAGGCATGAGCTACTTTGCCCAATCAGAATTAGTTCTTAGGAAACTCTCAAGCCAGGCTCTGTTTGGTTTCACTTGTCACCAGGACTGAGGTCTCAGCCCACTCTCAGTGGCCCCAAGCTCAGCCAGGCCCCTGTGTCCTGCTCAAGGCTTGACAGGGAGGAAGACTATGCCAAGAGCATGGATCAAGCCTGAGGAGCTGCATTGAAACAATTGCTAAAATATGTTCTTTACACACATACACATGACATTCTTTTCCTAGAGGATATGGCATTCATTTTAAAGATGGCATTTATGAAAGAGTATATGAGTACACTTTTTCTTTTGTTTTCTTTTCATACATGGAGTGTATGCATCACCTGAGCGGTGTACACTGTACCCAAAGTATAGTCTTTTATCCCTCATCCCCTTCTCACCCTTCCCGGAGTCCTCAAAGTTCATTATATCATTCTTATGCCTTTACATTCTCATAGCTTAGCTCCCACTTATAGGTGAAAACATACAATATTTGGTTTTCCATACCTGAGTTACTTCACTTAGAATAATGGCCTCCAGCCCCATCCAAGTTGCTGTGAAACACATCGTTTTGTTCCTTTTTATGGCCAAGTGTCATTCCATGGTGTATATATTCCACATTTTCTTTACTCATTGGTCAATGGGCACTTAGGTTGGTTCCATATCTTTGCAATTGTGAATTGTGTTGCTATAAACATGCGTTTGTATGTGTCTTTTTCGTATAATGACTTATTTTCCTTTGGGTCGATACCCAGTAGTAGAAATTGCTGGATCAAATGGCTTTCTACTTTTAGTTCTTTAAGGAATCTCTGTTCTGTTTTTCATCGTGGTTGTACTAGTTTACGTTCCGACCAGCAGTGTAAAAGTGTTTCCTTTTCACCACTAGCATGCCAATATCTACTGCTTTTTGACTTAGATTATGGAGAAGTATGGTGGTATCTCATTGTGGTTTTAATTTGAATTTCCCTGGTGATTAGTAATGTTGAGCATTTTTTCATATATTTGTTGGCTGTCTGTATATCTTCTTTTGAGAATTGTCTATTCATATCCTTTGTCTACTTTTTGATGGGATTATTTGTTTTTTTTCTGCTGATTTGAGTTCCTTGTAGATTATGGATACTAGTCCTTTGTCAGAGGCATAGTTTACAAATATTTTCTCCCACTCTGTGGGTTGTCTGTTTACTCTGCTGATTATTTCTTTTGCTGTGCAGAAGCTTTTTAGTTTAACTAGGTCCTATTTATTTATTTTTATTTTTGTTGTGTTTGCTTTTGGGGTCTTAGCCATGAATGTTTTGCTTAAGTCAATCTCCAAAAAAGTTTTCCCTGTGTTATCTTCTAGAGTGTTTAAGGTTTCAGGTCTTGGATTTAAGTCTTTGATCTATCTTGAATTGATATTTGTAAAAGGTGAGAGACAAGGATCCAGTTTCACTCTTTTACATGTAACTAGCCAGTTTTCTAAGCACCATTTATTTAGTAGGGTGTCCTTTCTCCAATTTACGTTTTGTGTGCCTCGTTGAAGATCAGTTGGCTATTAAGTATTTGGCTTTATTTCTGGGTTCTCTCTTCCAGTCCATTGGTCTATATGCCTATTTTTATACCAATACCATGCTGTTTTGCTAACTATACCCTTGCAGTACAAATTGATGTCGAATAGTGTGATGCCTCCAGATTTGTTCTTTCTGCTTAGTATTGCTTTGGCTCTTTTTTGTGGGCTCTTTTTTGGTTCCGTATGAATTTTAGAATTTTTTTTCTAGTTCTGTGAAGAATGATGATGGTATTTTGATGGAATTGCACTGAATCTGCAGATTGCTTTGGGCAGTATGGTCATTTTCACAATGTTGATTCTTTCCATCATGAGCATGGAATGTGTTTCCCTTTGTGTCATCTGTTTTTTTTTCAGCAGTGTGTTTTAGTTTACCTCATAGAGATCTTTCACCGCCTTGGAATTGAACCACAGTTCTAAATGCACTTTTTAAGTTTGATAGTTAAGGAAATAGTGTTGTGAATTATTTTAAAGTAATGACTCTTTTCTAAAGTAATTAGCACCTAATTTTTTGTAATAGTTTTATTGAGATATCACATATTTTACAATTCATCAATTTTAAGTGTGCAATTCAATGGTTTTTAGTATATTTATAGAATTGTGTGACCATCACCACAGTCAATTTTAGTACATTTTTATAATCCCCAAAAGAAACTTTGTACTCTTTAGCTATCACTCCCCAATCTCATCACCCCACATCCCAATCCTAGGAAACCATTAATCTTTCCATCTTCATAGATTTGCCTACTCTGGACATTTCATATAAATGGAATCATAGAATAGGCGGTCTTTTGTGACTGGCTTCTTTCATTTAGCATAATGTTTTCAAGTTTCTACCATGTTGTGGCATGTATTAGTGCTTCATTCTTTCTTATGACAAATAAGATACCATTGTATTGACATGTTACATTTTGTTTAGCCATCAGTTGGTGGACACTAGGTTCTTTCCACCTTTTGGCTATTATGAATAATGTGGATATAAACATTCACAGGCAAGTTTATGTGTAAAGACATGCTTTCACTTCTCTTGGGTATACACCTCAGAATGTGTGAAAATTGTTAACTGGGAGGCTATTAGCCTGAGACAGCTCCAACACATTGGGTTCCTATGTAAGCAAACCAAAACCCAATTCAATGTAAACAGTAAATGAAACTAAAGCTTAACCAATCAGAAGCCACCAACCAAACTCTAATGAAGGACTTTCCACCTTAACCAATCAAATATTTTCTTTGATTGATTTTCTTCTACAAACACCTTATAAAAGTTTCCTCTTGCATGCCTTCCCTGAACTGCTTGTGGTCTGGTACTGCTGGATTCATGAATCACTGAATGTTCAAATAAGCTCATTAAAGTTTTGATGTGCCTCAGTATTTATTTATTTATTTATTTATTTATTTATTTATTTATTTAGACAGGGTTTCTCTCTGTCACCCAAGCTGGAGTACAGTGGCATGATCTCAGCTCACTGTAGCCTCTGCCTCCCAGGCTCAAGCAGTCCTCCCACCTCAGCCTCTGGAGTAGCTGGGACCACAGGTGCATGCCACCACACCTGATTAATTTTTGTATTTTTGTAGAGACAGGATTTTGCTATATCACCCAGA
This sequence comes from Cheracebus regulus, assembly GCA_963574635.1. Lineage (NCBI taxonomy): Eukaryota > Metazoa > Chordata > Mammalia > Primates > Pitheciidae > Cheracebus > Cheracebus regulus. The sequence continues at coordinate 12,894 of CAUYQU010001537.1, forward strand.
CTGGTCTCGAACTCCTGAGCTCAAGCCATCCTCCTACCTTAGCCTCCCAAAGTGCTGGGATTACAGGCATGAGCCACCATGCCCCAGCCTTCAGTTTATTTTTAACAAGTGGAATTGCTGGGTCAAATGATAACCCTGTGTTTACCTTTTGAAGGAACTGCCAGACTGTTTCCCAAAGTAGATCCACCATTCTACATTCCCATCAGCAGCATGTGGAAATTTTGCTTCCTCCACATTCTCGCTAACACTTACCTGCTTTTTTCTTTTAATATATATTTTTTATTGTACCTTAGGTTCTTGGGTACATTTGCAGATCATGCAGGATTCTTGCATAGGTACCTACATGGCAATGTGGTTTCCTGTCTCCATCCCTCCATAACCTATATCTGGCATTTCTCCCCATGTTATCCCTCCCCAATCTCCCTATCCCCAGCTGTTCCTCCCCTATTCCCCCATAACAGACCACAGTGTGTGATGCTCCCTTCACTGTGTCCATGTATTCTCATTGTTCAACACCCACCTCTGAGGGAGAACATGTGGTGTTTGATTTTCTGTTCTGTGTCAGTTTGCTGAGAATGATGGTTTCCAGCTTCCTCCATATCCCTGCAAAGGACACAAACTCATTTTTTTATGGCTGCATAGTATTCCATGGTGTATATATGCCACATTTTCCTTGTCCAGTCTATCATCCATGGGTATTTGGGTTGGTTCCAGGTCTTTGCTATTGTAAACAGTGCCACAATGAACATACATGTGCATGTGTCTTTATAATAGAATGATTTATAATCCTTTGGTTATATATCCAGTAACGGGATTGCTGGGTCAAATGGAATTTCTATTTCTAGGTCCTTGAGGAATAACCACACTGTCTTCTACAATGGTTGAACTAATTTATACTCCTACCAACAGTGTAAAAGTGTTCTTATTTTTCCACATCCTCTCCAGCATCTGTTGTCTCCAGATTTTCTAATGAACGCCATTCTGACTGGCGTGAAATGGTATCTCAATGTGGTTTTGATTTGCATTTCTCTAATGACCAGTGATGATGAGCATTTTTCATATGTTTGTTGGCTGCGTAAATGTCTTCTTTGGAAAGTGTCTGTTCATGTCCTTCACCCACTTTTGAATGAGTTTTTTTTTTTTTTTCTTGTAAATCTGTTTTAATTCTTTGTAGATTCTGGATATTAGCCCTTTGTCAGATGGGTAGACTGCAAAAATTTTTTCCCATTCTGTTTGTTGCCGATTCACTCTAATGATGGTTTCTTTTGCTTTACAGAAGCTCTGGAGTTTAATTAGATCCCATTTGTCTATTTTGGCTTTTGTTGTCAATGCTTTTGGTGTTTTAGTCATGAAGTCCTTAACTATGCCTATGTCCTGAATTGTTTTGCCTAGGTTTTCTTCTAGGGTTTTTATGGTGTTAGGCCTTACATTTAAGTCTTTAATCCATCTGGAATTAATTTTAGTGTAAGGTGGCATGAAGGGGTCCAGTTTCTGTTTTCTGCACATGGCTAGCCATTTATCCCAACAATATTTATTAAACAGGGAATCCTTACCCCATGGCTTGTTTTTGTCAGGTTTGTCAAAGATCAGATGGTTGTAGATGTGTGGTGTTGCGTCCAAGGCCTCTGTTCTGTTCCACTTGTCTGTATCTCTGTTTTGGTACCAGTACCAAGTTGTTCTGATTACTGTAGCCTTGTAGTATAGTTTGAAGTCAGGTAACATGATGCCTCCAGCTTTGTTCTTTTTGCTTAGGATTGTCTTGGCTATTCAGGCTCTGTTTTGGTTCCATATGAAGTTTAAGGTGGTTTTTTCCAGTTCTTTGAAGAGGGTCATAGGTAGCTTGATGGGGATAGCATTGAATCTATAAATTACTTTGGGCAGTATGGCTATTTTCATAGTATTGATTCTTCCTGACCATGAGCATGGAATGTTTTTCCATCTGTTTGTGTCCTCTCTTATTTCCTTGAGCAGTGGTTTGTAGTTCTCCTTGAAGAGGTCCTTTGCATCTTTTGTTAGTTGTATTCATAGGTATTTTATTCTCTTTGTAGCAATTATGAATAGGAGTTTGCTCTTGATTTGGCTCTTTTTTAGTCTGTTATTGGTGTATAGGAATGCTTGTGATTTCTGCATATTGATTTTGTATCCTGAGACTGCTGTAGTTGCTTATCAGTTTCAGGAGATTTTGGGCTGAGATGATGGGGTCTTCTAAACATACAATCATGTTGTCTGCAAATAGAGACAATTTGACTTCCTTCTTTCTTAATTGAATACTCTTTATTTCTTTTTCTTGCCTGATTCCTCTGGTTAGAACTTCCAATACTGTATTGAATAGGAGTGGTGAGAGACGGCATCCTTGTCTAGTGCCAGATTTCAAAGGAAATGCTTCCAGTTTTTGCCCATTCGGTATGATATTTGGCAGTGGGTTTGTCGTAAATAGCTTTTATTATTTTCTGATAAATTCCATAAATACCTAGTTAATTGAGAGTTTTTAACATAAACGTTGTTAAATCGTGTTGAAGGTCTTCTCTGCATCTATTGAGATAATCATGTGGTTTTTGTCTTTGGTTTTGTTTATGTGGTGGATTATGTTTATAGACTTGCATATGTTGAACCATTCTTGCATCCTCAGGGTGAACCCTACTTGATGGTGATGGATAAGCTTTTTGATGTGCTGTGGCAATTGGTTTGCCAGTATTTTATTGAAGATTTTTGCATCTATATTCATCATGGATATTGGCCTGAAGTTTTCTTTTTTTTGTTGAGTTTCTGCCGGGTTTTGGTATCAGGATGATGTTGGTCTCATAAAATGATTTTGGAAGGATTCCCTCTTTCTGGATTGTTTGGAATAGTTTCAGAAGGAGAGGTACCAGATCTTCTTTGTACATCTGGTAGAATTCGGCTGTGAACCCATCTGGACCTGGGCTTTTTTTGGTTGGTAGGCTATTCATTGCTGCCTCAACTTCAGCCCTTGTTATTGGTCTATTCAGGGTTTCGACTTCTTCCTGGTTTAGACTTGGGAGGAGGCAAGTGTCCAGGAATTTATGCATTTCTTCCAGGATTTCTGGTTTATGTGCATGGAGTTGTTTGTAGTAATCTCTGATGGTAGTTTGTATTTCTGTGAAATCAGTGGTGATATCCCCTTTATCATTTTTATTGCATCTATTTGATTCTAATCTCTTTTCTTTTTTATTAATCGGGCTAGTGGTCTATTTTGTTGATCTTTTCACAAAATCAGCTCCTGGATGTATTGATTTTTTTGAAGGTTTTTTTGTGTCTCTATCTCCTTCAGTTCTGCTCTGATCTTAGTTATTTCTTGTCTTCTGCTAGCTTTTGAGGTTTTTTTTTGTTGTTGTTGTTTGTTTGTTTTTATCTTGCTCCTCTAGTTCTTTCAATTTTCATGATAGGGTATTGATTTTATCTTTCTTTGCTTCTCATATGGGCATTTATTGCTATAAAATTTCCTCTAGACACTGCTTTAAATGTGTCCCAGAGATTCTGGTATGTTGTGTCTTCATTCTCGTTGGTTTCAAAGAACATCTTTATTTCTGCCTTCATTTCATTGTTTATCCAGTCAACATTCAAGAGCCAGTTGTCAGTTTCCATGAAGTTGTGCAGTTCTGAGTTAGTTTCTTAATCCTGAGTTCTAATTTGATTGCACTGTGATCTGAGAGACTGTTTGTTATGATTTCTGTTCTTTTGCATTTGCTGAGGAGTGATTTGCTTCCAATTATGTGGTCAGTTTTAGAGTAGGTGTGATGTGGTACTGAGAAGAATGTATATTCTGTGGATTTAGGGTGGAGAGTTCTGTAGATGGCTATTAGGTTTGCTGAGTCCAAATCTGAGTTCAAGTCCTTGATATCCTTGTTAATTTTCTATCTCATTGATCTGTCTAATATTCACAGTGGAGTGTTAAAGTCTCCCACTATTATTGTGTGGGAGTCTAAGTCTCTTTATAGGTCGTTAAAAACTTGCTTTATGTATCTGGGCGCTCCTAAAGCTCCTGAGTGTGTATATATTTAGGATCGTTAGCTCTTCTTGTTGCATTGATCCTTTTACAATTATGTAATTCCCTTCTTTGTTGGTTTAAAGTCTATTTTATCAGAAACTAGGACTGCAACTCCTGCTTTTATTTTTGCTCTCCATTTTCTTGATAAATCTTTCTCCATCCCTTTATTTTGAGTCTATGTGTGTCCTTGCATGTGAGATTGGTTTCCTGAATACAGCACACCAATGGGTTTTGACTTTTTATCCAATTTGCCAGTCTGTGTCTTTTGATTCGGGCATTGAGCCCATTTACATTTAAGGTTAATATTGTTATGCGTGAATTTGATCCTGTCATTTTGATGCTAGCTGGCTGCTTTGCCCATTAGTTGATGCAATTTCTTCATTGTGTCGATGCTCTTTACCATTTGGTACATTTTTGGAGTCCCTGGTACTGGTCATTTCTTTCTATGTTTAGTGCTTCTTTCAGAAGCTCTTGCAAGGCAAGCCTGGTGGTGACAAAATCTCTCAGCAATTGCTTGTTTGTAAAGGATTTTATTTCTCCTTTGCTTATGAAGCTTAGTTTGGCTGGATATGAAATTCTAGGTTGACAGTCCTCTTCTTCAAGGATGTTGAATATTGGCCCTTACTCTCTTCTGGCTTGTAGAGTTTTTGCTGAGAGATCTGTTGTGAGTCTGATGGGCTTCCCTTTGTCAGTAACCTGACCTTTCTCTCTGGCTGACCTTAGCACTTTTTCCTTCATTTCATCCCTGGTGAATCTGAAGATTATGTGCCTTGGGGTTGCTCTTCTTGAGGAATATCTTTGTGGTGTTCTCTGTATTTCCTGGATTTGAATGTTGGCCTTCCTTGATAGGTTGAGGAAGTTCTCCTGGATAATATCCTGAAGGGTATTTTCCAGCTTGGATTCATTCTCTCCATCACATTCAGGTACACCTATCAAACATAGATTAGGTCTTTTCATATAATCCCATATTTCTTGGAGGCTTTGTTCATTTCTTTTCACTCTTTTTTCTCCAATCTTGCCTTCTTATTTTATTTCATTGAGTTGATCTTCAATCTCTGATATCCTTTCTTCTGCTTGGTCAATTTGGCTGTTGAAACTTGTGTATGCTTTGCAAAGTTCTTGTGTTTTTCAGCTCCATCAAGTCATTTGTATTCTTCTCTAAGCTGTTGATTCTTGTTAGCTTTTTGTCTAACCTTTTTTCAAGGTTCTTAGTTTCTTTTTTTTTTTTTTTGAAAGAGAGAAAGGAAGAGGAAGAGATTTTAGAAAAAGAGAGAAAAGGAGAAAGAAACAGCAAAAGAAAGAAAAAATGAAAGAGAAAGAGGAAGAGATTTTAGAAAAAGAGAGAAAAGGAGAAAGAAAGAAACAGCAAAAGAAA